>VMDO01027284.1:0-25494 GCA_007922755.1 Pedetes capensis
TAGCACTCAACTTTTTTACACTCTCTTTTTCCTAAACTCTGAGCCACCTCTATCAGTGGACTGCCCCGCAGTCATTTTGGAAGGAGATAGGGCATAAATCCCAGGTAAATAGATAGAGTCCATCCGCTTGTGTTTGTTGTGGCAGGTGATGAATCAGTGGGATTCAACTTCTAGTTTGAGAGAGCTGTTAACACCACAATGGCTCTACCAAGAGAGAGGCAGGATGTCTTTCCCTGGGGGTCTTTCAAAACAAAATGAACCTGCCTCAGATGATTGAGAGGGGCAGACTAGATGACTCTTCAAAGTTCCTTCCAGTGCTTTTTCTACTATTCATCTCTCCCCACATCTCCCTTCTGATTCTGGAAACAAGAGTGAAGTTGTGTCAGGATGGACCGCACCCACCTGCGTTCTCAGTTGCCTTGAGGAAGATTTCTTGTAAAAATCCATCAAAAGTTACTGAAGCATTTTTGGAGTACATAGTCAATCTAAGAACCTGATGCCCTTTCATTGCAGTTCCTGAATGGCAATTATGTATCTATTCCCACATGTGATCAGCTCTTGGATTTGCTGATTTGCTGATTTTCTTTGCTTGTGTTCATCTTTCCAAGATTTGATTGCCTGGGCACTTCTCTGAGGCATTGAAAGTACCCTGAGAAATAATTAAGCTGTGTAATTCTTGGCTGGAGAAGGTAACTATGAATCCTGAAGTATACTTGTGAATTTAAAAGTCAAAGAGGATGAACCTTGCCCTCTTGCTCAGCACAAATGCATGCTGTAGGTTAACGTGGTGCACACTACTCAGGCAATGTCTGCTCTCTGCAAGCCTTACCAAGCACCCACTGTGTGCTAAGCTTCACCACAGGGAGATTCCCAAAGCCACAGCCCAGCATTGATGGCACAGTAGTGAGTCCAGCTGCCTTCCAAAGACACAGCCCACTCCATACCAGAAGAGGGACAGAGCTGGCCTCTGGACCCAGAAAGACCTGGGCTTCTGCCCAACCCCAATGTCACTGCCTCTCTGCTATGTGACTCACACATTACTAGCCCCACTGAACTCGGCTTCTTTCTGTGTGGAAAGGGATTAAATATAAGATTGTTACAAGGACTAAGTGAGTGAAGGAATATAAAGTGTTCAACCTGTGTCCAGAGCACATTAAGCAGACATCGACTACTCCATCTGACTTTAGCTGGGCTGTTTTGTTTCAGACATGTTTCTCAGCACAGGGCTATCATCAAAAGAAACTCAATTTCTCTCACAGGGAACTTTAGAACAAATGTCTTGTATGAAAATGTCCTAGAGAGGCAGAGAAGAGATTGCATCCTGGGAGTCCCTACCTTGTTCCTGGCTTCCACTGCTGCTATTTGAGTTACTCACAGTCAACTGCAGTGCAGTCCAAAAGTATAAAGTGGAACATTCCAGAAACAAGCAATTCATAAGTTTTAAAGGGTATGCCATTCTGAGCAGCATGATGAAATCTTCAGTCATCCAGTCCCACAGTGGATGTCAGTTATTCTTTTGTCTAAAGTATCCACATTATATGTACTACCTGCCCGTTAGTCACTTAGCCTCAATTAGTAGCCATCTAAGTTATGAGATTGACTGTTGAAGTACCATAGTGTTTGCGCTCAAGTAACCCTGTTTTACTCAGTTATCTCCACAGAATGCCGGAGTAGTGATGCTGTTATTTCAGACATGCAAGAGAGAAACTGGGGCTGGGATTTAGCTCAGTTGGTAGAGCGCTGCTCTGCAGTCTCTGAGGTCCCAAGTTCGATTCCCAGCACCACAAAAATGGGAGAAGGACATGGCAACCCACTCCCAAGGCAATCCTGAAACAGTCAGCCATGGAAAACCCTATGAGGGTCTCTATGAGTCGGACTCGACTCCACGGCACCTAACAACAACAACAACAAGAGAGAAGCTGGAAACTGCTTCCTGTAAAAGAAAATGTGAAAGTACACTAAGAGATTTGGGTTGGTGAGGGGGGGAGAGTGAGCACATTCATGGGACTTTTATTATAGTATGTTGTTATGATCACCCTATTTTATTATTGTTATTAATCTTTTATTATTAATCTTTAATTATTGTTATTAATCTTTATCATTGCTTTTTATTATGGATATTCATCTCTTATTTCATTATTGCTATCAATTTTTTTATTATTGTTATGGACCTAATTTATAAGTTCATCACCACCAGAGGTACGTAAGTAGGGGGGAAAAATGCATATAGGGTTCAGTACTATCTGCAGTTTCAGGCATCCACCAGGGTCTTGGAAAATGTATTTCATTTACAAAGTGGATCATTACATACAACTGAGAGTGAGTGA
Organism: Pedetes capensis; assembly: GCA_007922755.1. Taxonomy (NCBI): domain Eukaryota; kingdom Metazoa; phylum Chordata; class Mammalia; order Rodentia; family Pedetidae; genus Pedetes; species Pedetes capensis. The sequence goes on from VMDO01027284.1 coordinate 2,328, forward strand.
GCTCCCCGCCATTCATTTTACTCTTCTGTCTCCCATAAATTCTACTCCTTATGCAATGACCTGAGCTCTGTTTTCCTCAGACCCCCCAAAACCAACCCCATCCCGGGACTCTTACTCACCTCCTCACTCCCAAACCACCTCCTACACACCTCATTCCATCTTCCCACCACCAAGAAGCTGCCTCCAGGAGCAGCTCCCTGAGTTGTTTTTAAATCACACAATGCATTTATCTCCATTTCTAAGGATTATAGATGCTCTTAGCTTGAGGAAAGGTGATTTTTTCCCCCTTGTACTTAAAAAACAGGGAGAAGGATGTGGCAATCCACTCCCTAGGCAATCCCGAAACAATCAGCCATTGAAATCCCTCTGAGGGTCGCTATGAGTCCAACAGAACTCAAGGGCACCTGACAACAACAACAACAACATTTAAAAAACAAACAAACAAGCAAACCTTGAGTTTAAGGAGAAACTCTACAGGAACATCTGAAAGGATGGAGGCGGAAGCAGGAGAAAGCAGAAGGCAAGGGGTTTTTTCTCTTTCAGTGCGTGAGAGAGCAGGCTCTTGCCTTTCTAAAGCACAGACAGAACAGCTGCTTGGTACATGTGCCCCAGAAAGAAGGAAGAGAAGCACGCTAACCACATGCGTTTCAGTGGTCCCCGGAGCCTGCTGTTCTTCTCCCCCATCACCCACGAGAGCAGGGCTTTCTGCAGAGTTCTGAGAGTATAGTGGGGCACCCTGCACCTCCCTCCACCTGGGAACTCAGAAAGGGCTCCATTCACACCCAGGCAGAAATACACAAGCACTGTGTGCAGGGTCATGGGACTGCTCAGCCCATCTCCACACCCCTAGCCCTGGCTGACTCCCTCAATGTCACACCACATCTCTAAAGAGAGACAGCACTAGAGGACCTGGACTCAAAATGAAGTTGGTGTGCAGGGAGCAGCTGCCACCACCCCACAGCCATGGGCTCATAAAAGCCTCGTGTAGCTCTGGGTTTGATGTGACCTCTGCGAGGCGTGTATCTGCAGGTACAGCTGGAACAGCTGGCTGGCACGCTGAGGGCCTTCCTGCTAGCAGGGGCTGTGTGCTCCAGCAGATTCACTTCAAAGAGGGGGCAGGGGATGGAAGTCAACTGAGTGCACTCCATAGGCCAGGAGGCTTGTGTTTGTCATTTTACTAAATTCTCAGGGTTGGGTAGATGAAGACATGGAAACTGAGGATTTTAAGAACAACTTCTCAACAGCCAGGGCTGGGATTTAGCTCAGTTGGTAGAGTGCCACTCTACAGTCTCTGAGGTCCCGAGTTCGATTCCCAGCCCTGCAAAAATGGGAGAAGGATGTGGCAACCCACTCCCAAGGCAATCCCGAAACAATCTGCCATTGAAAACCCTATGAGGGTTGCTATGAGTCAGACACGACTTGATGGCACCTTACAATGACAACAATAACAATCTCAATAGCCAAGGTGAGGGAGAGAGGATTGAAAGCTGGAGCCATCTGATTCCAAAATACCTACTTACCCCATAATGTCACACAGTCTTCTTCATCTTTAGGGCTTTTCATTAAAATTAAAGACATTTGCCCTTATAGGCAGACTTTACACAATCCTAATTAAGTGTTGACAGAGAGACCCTTCCACAAAATCATTTTCTTTCTCTTTTGAGATACTGAGGATTGAACCCAGGGCCTTGTGTATGGTAGGCAAGTGCATTACCACTGAACTACATCCTGAGGTCTTTAAAAAATTTTTTTATTTTCAGACAGGTCCTTAAGTTGCCCAGAATAGCCTTGAACTCACTATGCAGCCCAGGCAGGTCTCAAACTTGCAAACCTCCTGCCTCGGCCTCCTAAGTAGCCAAGTACCAGCACACACACTGAGCCTGGCCAAAAAATCATTTTCAGTTGATAAGTATGAGAGGTGATGTAGGTGTTAATTAGCTTGACTTAATCAGTAGGAAATGTAAACACATACTGAAACATCACATTGTATTCCTACAAATGTACAATTATTATTTGGTGATTAAAAATAAAATTTCACTAAAAAAATCATCTTCACAGGAAAGGTCACTTATACCCAACTCAATTAAAATTATCAATCCACTCATTGCTCAAAAAGCTGCATACACTCTGCCACTTTCAATCTCTGCCTTGCTTTATTTCCTGGGCACATTCAGAGCAGACAAATAAGGGTGCTATCTGACATATAAGTCAAATATAATTTTTCTGTAAATGGAGGAGGAAATCTCTCTGTTTGAGATTATGGCAGGCCAGGTTTCACCTCTGCACAGGCCTGGAGCAGAAGAAGACCGTTCCCTGAGGCACCGTGGATGCCCAAATCATGCTGAATGATTATACAATCAAACACTGTCATTCACCATTTGGGAGCCAAAATAAATGTATCTGTGCAAATTTCTCCATGAAGTATTGTTGTTCTTGTTAGGTACCGTTGAGTCGGTATCCGACTCATAGCGACCCTCATAGGGTTTTCTATGGCTGACTGTTTTCAGGATTGCCTTGGGAGTGGATTGTCAGGCCCTTCTCCCATTTTTGCGGTGCTGGGAATCGAACTCGGGACCTCAGAGACTGCAGTGCAGCGCTCTACCAGCTGAGCTAAATCCCAGCCCCCATGAGGTACAGAATCGGTTTAATACAATTGGTAGGAGACCCCATTGTTTTGGACTAGGCACCTGCACTAGGCCCCAGCAGACCAGACCAGACCAAAATGGAGTCACTCATAGTTGTTGTTGTTGTTGTGAGGTGCCCTCAAGTCCTGCCCGACATGTAGTGACCCTTACAGGGTTTTCAATGGCTGATTACTTCGGGATTGCCTCAGGAGTGGATCGCCAAGTCCTTCTCCCACTTTTGTGGTGCTGGGAATCAAACTCGGGACCTCAGAGACTGCAGAGCAGCACTCTACCAACTGAGCTAAATAATCTGAGTGCTAAAATGGGCCAGGTATAGAAAAAACAAAAACAAAATCCAAGAGACACACAACAACCAATTCAAACAGGTCCAGTTTATCTGAGGCAGCATGATAAGGAAGTCTCCTCAGTTGAAAACCTGTAAGGCAAGTAGTATTGAAACAAGGGGGTCTCTTTCTATTTGCCTGGGCCCTTTTCTGTCTAGAAAACCAACCTCCCCTGCTCAGCTCAGAGGAACACTCCAGGTGTTGCCCAATTCTAGAACTGAAAATAAAAGCCAATTAAGATCTTTAAAATTGGTGTAATTTAGTCTTTCTTTTGACAAATCACAGCAAATAAACCTAATTCCCTCCCTTCTAAAGCACACTGCCCAAATGTGCTTCCTTGATTCACCTAGTTAACAAGCTCTCCTCACTGCCAACTGAAAGATCAAAAGAAAGGAAAAAAATCTTTGATTAACAAGAAAGAAGAGGAGTCCCTTACTCATTGTCCACCTGGTCTGGGAAGTCCACACAGAGTGTTTGAGGTGACCTTTATTAATTCCTTCTTTCCAGAAAGAGATGTTCCAACTGGTATGTGGCTTCATATATATATATATATAATTTTTAATAAATGGCGGGGTACAGAGTAATAAGTCATTTGCTATATCCATTCTGCAACTATCAAATCACTTTTAATTACACATTCATCATCTTACATATTTTACAGAACAGTATAAACTAAAGGAGAGAAGGAAAGAAAAAAGTATGAATTTTAATTAAAATGTAATAAAATCGTATGTAATCATAGGTTATATTCTCATTGTTTTTTTTCTTTCCCCTATTTTTTCCATGTATTCATATAGCTGCATCATATATTTTGAGATTTTTCCTCCCCCTCTTTACCCCTGTACATTATTTCCCTTTCGTTTCCCTACTTCTCAACCTCCATTCCCACCTGCTGATCCCCTCCCCTCTTCTTTCTGATCTGCTTATATTTTCCCTTCTTAGATAGATATGATTGTTCATTTTTATATATCTAAATATGTATAGTTTTTTTCTTCATTTGAGTTAGATTTAGCTCCCACATATGAATGAGAATGTATGGTATTTCTCTTTGGGGGACTGGGTGAATTTGTTTAAGATGATGTTCTCCACTTCCATTCATTTTGCTACAAATGACATAATTTCATTTTTCTTTATTGCTGAGTAATATTCCATTATGTATATATACCATAATTTTTCAATCTACTCCTCTGTTGATGGACATCTTGGTTGATTCCATATCCTTGTGATTGTGAAGAATGCTGCATTAAATATGGAAGTACAGCTGTCCCTGTGGTATGATGACTTATCTTCCTTTGGATATATTCCCAGGAGTGGTATACCTGGGCCATATGGCAGTTCTATTCTTAGTTTTTGAAGGTATCTCCATATTGACCAAAGTAGCTGAACTAATTTACAGTCCTACCAGTGTAAGAGATTTCCTTTTTCTCTGCCTCCTTGCTAGCATTTGTTATTATTTATTTTGTTAATCTTGGCCATTCTCACTGGAGTGAGATGGAATCTCAGCATTGTTTTGATTTGCATTTCCCCAATAGCTGGGGATATTGAGCATTTTTTCATGTCTTTATTGGCCATTTGTACTTCTTCATTTGAGGACTCTGTTCAATTCCATTGCCCACTTATTTATTGGGTTATTTGTTATTTTGGTGTTTGATTTCTTCAGTTTTTTGTATATTCTAGAAATTAGTCCTCTGTCAGATGTATAGGATGCAAAGATTTTCTCCCATTCTATGGGCTCTCCCTTTACTCTGTCAATTGTTTCTTTTACTGTACAGAAGCTTTTTGGTTTTATGTAACCCCAGGTTCCTGGGCAATTGGAGTCTTGTTAAGGAAATACTTGCCTATGTGTATGTGTTGGAGCATGTTCCCTATCTTTTCTTCTAATAGTTTTAAGGCATCCAGTTTTATGTTGAGGTCTCTGATCCATCTTGAGTTGACTCTCATACAGCTTGACAGATATGGGTCTACTTTCAGTCTTCTGCAAATAGATATCCAATTTTCCCAGCACCATTTGTTGAAGAGGGTTTTCTCCAATGAACATCCTTAGCCCCTTTGTGAAAGATCAGGTGGATGTAATTGTGTGGTTGTATCTCTGGGTCTTCAACTCTGTTCCACTGATCTTCAAGCCTGTTTTTGTGCCAGTACCAAGCTGTTTTTACCACTATGGCCCTGTGGTATAGTTTGAAGTGAGGAATTGTGATACTTCCTGCATTATTTTTGCTGCTTAGGATTGTTTTTGCTATATGTGGTCTTTTGTGCTTCTATATGAATTTTAGGATTATGTTTTCTATTTCTGCAAAGTCTGTCATTGGAATTTTTATGGAGATTTCATTAAGTCTGTAAATTGCTTTTGGTAGTATAGCCATTTTCACAATATTAATTCTCCCACTCCATGAGCAAGGAAGGTCCTTCCATCTTCTAGTATCTTCTGCTATTTCTTTCTCTAATGTTTTCAAGTTTTGTCTTTGTGAGTTGGCACTTCTCCCTTGCAGCCTTTCAAATAGTTTCCTTGCTGTCTACATTTAGCATTCCAATTACAATGTGTTGTGGAGAGGATTTGTTCTGTTCTATTCTACTTGGAGTTCTAGATGCTTTTGTGGCTTGTTGTTGTTAGGTGCCATTGAGTCAGGGATCTATTTCTTCTCTTAGGTTTGGGACCTTTTCAGCTATTATTTCAGTGAAAAGATTTCCTAGCTCCCTAGTGTTTTTCAGTTCCTTCGTGAAACTCCTGTATTCATAGGTTGTGTCTCTTCAATTTATCAAGAACCTCTTGAACATATTGATCATAATGCTCCATCTTTTTATCTTTGTTGGCATCTAAATTGATAAGATCTTCAACTTTTTCTTCATTATCAGAAGTCCTGTTTTTGGTTTCCTCCAATCTGGATACTGAAGATTCTACCACAATTTTAAGTTGGTTTACTTTGTTTTGTAATTCCAGCGTTTCTTTTTTTTTTTTTTTTTTTTTTTTTTTTTTTTTTTTTTTTTATTCCTTCTTTTTTTTTTTTTTTTTTTTTTTTTTTCAGTACTGGGGGTTGAACCCAGGGCCCCACACCTGTATGCTCTGCAAGTGCTGGACCACTGAGCTGCACCCCCAGCCCATTTTTTTTTTTTTACTTTTTGAGGCAGGGTCTCTCTAAATTATGCAGACTGCCTCTGGTCTCGAACTTGCGATCCTCCTGCCTCCGTCTCCCAAGCCGCTGGGATTACAGGCGTGCGCCACCGCGCCCGGCACAGCATTTCTTTTTGATTCTTCTTCACGATCTCAATTTGTTTGGTAAGTTTTTCTTCTAAGTTAGATATGTTTTTGTCCTGTGTTTTTGAGTGATTTCCTCTGTTTATAATATTTCTGAGGTCTTTCAACATACTTATTAGCAGATTTCTAAATTCTTTTTCTGTTATACTAAGATTTGGGTTACTTTAAAATCATCTGTTGAAAGGTTTTGGTCAATCACAACTTCCTCTCCAACCTGATTCTTCATGTTTCATGTGGTTTTAGGCTGAGCCTTTGCCATTGCTTGGTCTAAATGTTACTGCCCTATATGCCTAGTGTTATCCTTAGTATAAAGTCTTCTTTTGGGGTCTTGGACTCTGGTTTAACTCAAGGAGTAGAAATTTTCCTGCTGTTAGAGTAATAGCTTCATCCACTCTCACTTTTATAGTTTCAATTCTTCTTGCTTGCAACCTAGTGATCTTTAAGGAAATACCTCTTCCTTAGATGTAATATTTGTGTAACTATAGCTATGCACACTCTCCAAGAGGTCTAGCAAATGGGATGGTGGGAGAAGCCCTATTTTGATTTACCCTAGTCAAAATTGATCGACTGGGTAACCTAAACCAACTACTAGTTGGAACTTATGATTAGTGAGATTGGTGGCTAACAGTTTCAAAGTCTATGGACATAGAGGGAAAAGTAAAGTCGTATGGGGGAAAGCTAGAAAGGGTCCATAGAATTAACCAAATCAGCACAGGCCTACACACAAAAAATTAATTAAAATAAAATTAAATAAATAAAAAAGAAAAAACACAAAAATAATTTAAAACAAAAACAAAACAAAAGAGCCATTCAACACACACAGAAAAAGAAAAAAAAAATCAGAACCACTCAATTCTCATTGATTAATTCAGACTACATGACCGTCACTCAGTTCCTTAAGATTTCCACCTTCTTTCTAGACATTTTCCAAAAGCTATCCCGACCCTTTCTTCCCACCTCCATTGCAGCTCAGATCTCAGAGAGGGCATGTGCCCTCCAGATCCCTCTACACATTCATGAGGTGATCCAGTTCTGGTCCCTCTGATTCATCCTCACCAGGTCCCCAGGTGTAGCACCCTTGGTGGCCACTCCCTCCAGTGTTGCATGATTTTTCCTCCCCCTCTTGTGCACTAATGCCAGTTGGGTTTTGCTACCCTGCGCAGTTCCCTAGCTGAAGACAAGCCTCCTCAGGGTTCCAAATTGTTGGAGTGTGTTCAGCAGCCCCCAATTTCTCAGGGCTTCCAGTAGCTCACTTCTGGGACTGTTTAATTAAATGTTCATACTCTGGAGCTCCCCCTATGTCTGCTGGGAACTTCTCAGTGTTGCAGTACGTGTAGAATCCCCTCCTCTTTGGCAAATATCCCACAGCTAGGTTCATGGGTTGTTTACTTAAATGAGCAATGTCCTGCAGAGCTTATGGCCACAGCTCCTTAATTTCCCTGGGCTGCTGGGAGGGGCAAGAAAATAATGGCATCCCTTTGTTTCTCTGAGCTGGATCGTAGCTGCTCCCCTGTGGGCTTTGGCTGCACGTTCCTGCAGTGTTCCACCCGAGGTCAGCCTAGGATTTCGCTGGCCCTCTCTGTCTTGCAGGCGGGTCCCAGTTACCTGCATGGGTATTGGTACTTGGGACTACCTCCGCCAGACTTCCACCCCCGCTCCCCACAGTACCTCTCAATGAGAGTTTTCAAAGGAGCCACTGTTCATTTCAGCTGAAACAGTCTGGTCCACAAATTAGTTCCTGGTAGTTTTTATTTTTCACAGGTGTCTGGCTCTGTGTTCCACCTCCTCCAAGTGGATAGAGGTTCATCCCTCTCTCACTGTTGCCCCGGGTGGGAGACTCTGTGAAGTGGCATCCTGCAGTTTCTACTTCTCAGCCATCTTATTTCCAACTTTTGATCTGGTGTCATAGCACAGTGCTTTTCCCACTATTTAAAGCTGCTGTCCAATATTTCTCCATTCTGAGTAGAGACTTTTGCATCCATCCTTAACTTTTTTCCTCCCCAGTTAATGTGCAGCTGCTTTCAATCCTCCATCTTAACTGGATCCCCTTTCTTACATTTCCAATTTGACCTTCCCAAATGACATCAGGGCTGGAGTTTAGCTCAATTGGTAGAGTGATGCTGTGAGCTCTCTGAGGCCCTGGGTTAAATCCCCAGCACCACATAAAATGGGAGACTGGCTTGGCTGTTTACTCCTGAAACAATTCCAAAGCAATCACCCAAACTATCAGCCACTGAAAATTCTATGAATAGCAGAGAAGCACTGACAAAGTGCTGGGCATGCCACAGTGTTGGGGAGTGTTTCTTTCTGTTGTACATAGGGTCGCTATGAGTTGGCCCCAACTTGACTACACCTAACAAAACAACAACAAATGGCCTCAAGGTCTATAAGGAGATGGGGATGTCTGAAAGGGAAGGAATAATTGCAAATGGAGGGAAATTAATAGGGCTCTGGAATCTTGGTCCTTTTATCATTTCTTCTGCTGCTCATTGTCGTAAGTAGGACTATGAAGGCTGACCTACTGGCTGAGCCATTGGGTAGAATAAATCTGTCTGTAAAAATGAAGCAAAGCATCAACTCTGAGTGTGAATGAGTGCTCCATTTCCGGAAGAGAAAAATCTAGACCCAAATAGTCTCTCCATGTGTGGTTTAAATATAAAATGGCCTCCAAGACCTGTGTTTGAATGGTAAGTCCGCCTATGGCCATACTAACCTGAACACACACAGTCTTATCTGAATGCTTGGTCCCCAGCAGATGGCACTGTTTTGGGAGGCTGTGGAACCTGTAGGATGTGGGACTTGCTGGTGGAATTGGGCCACTGGAGGCAGGCCTTTGAAGGTTCTGTCTGTTGCGTTTCGACTTGATTCTCTCTCTCCTTCCATTTGCCATGATGTGAGGAGCCCCAGCACGTGGTCCGCTCTCTGCTCCCATGCCAGGCCTCCCCACCACTGCGGACTGAAATCCTGCAAACCGTGAGACAAATAAATCCTCACCCTTAGTTGCTCTGTTATGTATTTTGTCCCACTGATGCAAATGCTGACTAATACACTGGTTCACATGGGCCTCACCAGGTCTCTGGAGGTGCTGTTTCTTTGTCTGGTTCAGCCAGGATCATTCTTGGCCAAATGATCACTCTGAACTCCCTTTTAATTAAAACTATGGCTCCCCCACCCAGGGACTAGCACACCAAGGCCTCATTTCCAGGACAACAATAGTTGCTGTGTATGGTTCAGCTTCTCAAATCTCCTGTGAAAATTCTGTTCTGGGGCCTCTGGCCAAGGACCGTGTCTGTCTCCACCAGGTCCCCAGATTGCTACCTGGTATATTGTTCACTCTGTATTAATGACAAAAATAAAAATGATGCTGACACCATATAACCAAAGAGTTAGAAGGGGAAACTTCCAAATCATTGAAAACTTAGTTGGAAAATGCATTATCAGCCATCTGTTTGGCCATTCAGAATCTTAACCCTATGACAATCCCTGGAGAAGGACATGATGTTTGGGAGAGTGGTGGGTCAACAAAAAAAAAGGAAGACCCTCAACTACATGGACTGGCCTAGTGGCTACAACAATGGGCTTAAACATGAAAAATATCATGTGCCTGGCACAGTGTTGGGGAGTGTTTCATTCTGTTGTACATAGGGTCACTATGAGTCAGACCCGACGTGATGGCACCTAACAACAACAACTGAATGATGTGAAGAGACAATAAATCCTCACCCATTGTTCAGTCTCCTCATTGGAAAAGGGACAAAGATTTGCCTCCTCATGTAGAGGCTGAAAAAGGGAGACCTGGGCAAATCCAGTTTCACAGTCTGCATGGGAGCGGGGTGAAGATGTGGGAGATCTGGCTGCATTATGCCACCAGTACCATGGCTTATTTATCAGTGTCTCCCCCACCAAAATGAAACTCCAATCCCCCTGAGGGGATGGTATTAAGAGGCGGGATATTTGGGAAGTGATGAGATCGTGGGAGCTGAGGCTTCTTGAGGATTAGTGCCCTTCTGAAAGAGGCCTGAGGGAGTTTGTCTGCCCCTCCTACCATGTGGACATGGAGTGAGGAGGCACCTTCTGTGAGAAAGCTGGCCCTTGCCCCACCAAATCTGCCAATACCTTTGTCTTGAACTTCAAGCCTCCCAAGTGTGAGCAGCTTATTTCTGCTTATTAGCCACACATTCTATGGTATATTTTCATAGCAGCCCAAACCAACCAAGTCAGACAGCTGAAAACCGGAGACTGGATTAAGAGCTAAGCTATAGAAGCCTCTGTGGTTTTCCCTGGCCTGCCTTTCTCTGCCTGTGAAGATCCTTCTACTTTGAACTCTGTGTGCCTCAGAAAACTTCAGAACTGGTCTTATTTATACCAACCATCATCATTCTCCACCTGCACCCCTGCCTGTGAGTAAGCAGCAGACCAGAGCCAGGTCCTTGCCCGTTACACGCAAAGTGCCTACCACCCTCTCACTAAAGGTTATTTCTTGCAAAGGCTTTAGCTAAATTACAAGCTACTTTACAGTCTGAATGTACCCCGCTGTAGTGTGTACATTATTATACTCAGCTATCAGCTGTTTTGAGGTTTCTTGGTTTGGGAATAGGTATAAAATTACAGCCCATTATTCTCATAAATTTCTTTTCATTATTCTTTGTTATGTTTCTTAGCCCTAACCAAAATAATTCTTACTCTGCTGACTGTTTACAACCTTCAGATGTAAGAAGATGGTCCCCGAGTTCCCTCAAATCATCATTTACAGCGTTCTACCTGTTCAGTTCTTTTAATCTTTCTTCATAAATCAAGTTGTGCTTCTCCATCACTCTTGTTACTTTCCCCAAACACCCAGGCCATTTGTCTGTACTTGGCTGGTAATTAGGTGCTCTGAGCCGAGCTCAGCCTTCCAGGTGGGGTCTCGGCAGAGTCGTCTGTTGCTCTGAGTGTTGCTGAGCAGATCCATTTCCATGTCCTCCCGGGCCCCACATTTCACTCCAGACAGAGCCAAGCTGAAGACAGCACAAAGGAGAATGGCAAAGATGACCCAAACCTGGCAGACAGGGGCTGGGAGGAAGAGAAAAGGCTGGGCCAGGTTTTCTTCAGGGGCCAGAAGAGTCATAGGAAAACACGGTGTGAAGAGGGCAGGGATTAATTTTCTTCTGCATTCTCAGTGACAACAAGAGAACATAGACCATAGTTTTATATATTCATAGAGTGGAATATATTAGAATATGTACGTGAGTGAGCAGGTATGGCCCCTCTCACAAATCGGGCTGAGGGGACACAGCTCTGTAACACTTTGTCATAAGCTAGGCATGTGAAAGACACTTGGGAGATGGTCCAAAACAGTGCATTAGCATACTTCTGAGCCAGAATGCCCTGGACTTGTCCCCTGGTGCTCCTATCAGCTGTGCAATTTGGGGCAGGTCACCTAACCATCCTGTGCCTCAGTTTCCCCATATATAAGACTTCTCATTGGATTTTTGTAATGCATAAGGGAGAGAGCATGAGCAATGCCCCTAAAAATACCAGGCATTGATGTCATGCTGGTTTCTCTCCCCTGAAGGGAAAATCTCATAATGGCAGCCGGCTCTGGGAGACAATCTCTCACGCTTACAGAATTTCTGTAATCATCTCTACGTAGGGAAAGTGAGTGTTTGGGAAAAAAATTCAAAGAATGCAGTCAGTCTAATCCATAACAAGAGAGCGTAGAAGTTCATAACCTAACTTTGATCTGCAATTTGAAGGAAAAAGCTTCCAAATACTTGAGGGATCATTTCTCCCCCTTGATGCGATGTTGGAATTTAACTCCCATTAACCATAACAGGCATAATGAGTTGGCAGCCAGGGGAAACATACCCTCTAGTGCTTAATGAACACAAAATAAAACATTTCCTTTTATCTCCAACATCTACCAGAGTAATTTGAATAACGATATTCATATTCATGATGCATAAGACCCTTCCATCAGCTCAGTATTGTCACTAAGGCTTCTCTGGAATGCCAATCAGTACGTGGAGATCTTTCTAATGATGGTAACATAGAAGATGCTGCTCAGATAAAGCCTGAGATGCAAGGTCAATGAGGCACATATAGGGCAAAGGACATTCCACAGAGGCTGCATGCTGCCCCTTGAGCCAACAGAATTGGAAGGCTTTGGGGTGATAACCTCAAAATAGAGCTCAAATCATCTTTAACAAAGCAGTGACACTACCACCACATTGGATAGCAAGGGGACAGTGGCAATAATGAAGGCAATTCCTTGAACATGAGATTCTCCAATTTGTCCAGCTGAGACTAGAAGAGATAGTCTTAGGAGTTTGGAAACCAGAAGAGGATAGGTTGGGAGGGCTTAAACTATATTGTAATCCCAAGTTAAACATGAGAAAATCTCAGCAATGAAGCCCATCATTTCTCTCCCCCATTGTATCTATGATCTCCTTGAGGCAAAAAAAAAAACAACTGTGTCTTGTGAACCCTTCTATTCCCACCTTGTAGCACAGGGCTTGGAGCCTAGAGAGAGAACATGAATGAAGCACTCACCATAGGCAAGGCCCATGGGCAAAGCGTTTTACATCATGCCATCTTACTCATCCCTCACTACAATCTAGGAGGAAGGGAGTTGGTATTATTCTCTTTTTTCAGATTCAGAACTTGAGTTTGGTTTGTTGTTGTTAGGTGCCATCGAGTTGGTATCCGACTTATAGTGACTCTACGTACAACAGGTGAAACACTATTGTCAGTGATTCTCTGCTATCCATAGGGTTTTCAACGGTGGATTGATTTTTGGAAGTGGGTTCCCAGGTCCCTCTCCCAAGCCTACAGCACCTGGTGTTCCCAGGTGGTCTCCCATCCAAGTACTAACCAGGCCCGACCCTGCTTAGCTTCCGAGATCTGACGGGATCAGATGCCACAGGGCTATGGGTGCAGAAAATTCTAAAACTTTGCCCAAGATCCCCCAGTAAATGTTGGAGCTGAGATTTGAACCCAGGTCTGTCTGCACTATAGCCTATGATCTGATGTTCAAGAAAATGTTTGCTTAATAGCACTGGTGTCAAGGTGGGGTCAGCATGGTTGAAGGCTATATGACTTTTACATGTCTATGGGAACAGACAGTGATATGATTACACAGTAAGTTTAGGAGAGTTATGCATGGTTCTACTGCATGGGTCAGCCAATTACTCCTAAAGGGGACAGGTAGTAAATATTTTAGGGTTTGTCACAACTACTCAGCTCTACCACTGTAGGGCAAAAGCTAGGCATAGATAATATGTACATACATGGACATGGCTGAGGTCCAATAAAACTTTATTTCCACAATAGCAGTAACAGATGTGTGAGATCCCTGTCCCTCATAGTTTGCCAACCATTGCCCTAGAGGACCTTGCCCACAAAAATCAATGGCTATATCAAGTTGCAGGACAGGTAGACTCCCAATGAAGACAGTACAGAATGTGATCCTGTGAGAGTCAGAGTCTCAGAAGGAAACGTGTGATACTTTCAAAAGCTTAATTAGAGAGAGTTTATAATGGGACTTTCCACAGAAATGTGCCCAAGGTTAGGAGAGCCAATAAAGAGCAGTGAAACATCAAGTAACAGTAGGAGGACACAGTTATCAACCATAGGCCTGAAGGGACCCAGAGAAAGATTACCCTTGGTATGAGGAGCCCATTATCAGGAATGGTGGCTAAAGATAGAGAGATGGCAGCTATTGCCAGAATCATGGCCCATGGTTCAAGTAGTAGGGGGAATAAAGACACCAAGTTCTCTTTCTCTCTCTTTCTGCCCTCTGACCTTGTGGCTGATGTCTTCTATTTACCAAACTCTGCCATAGAAAGAAGATCCAACCTCATGCAGAAATTCACAAATGATATCATTAATATCACACACAAATAAAATTTTGCTAAAGATCATTGAAAAGCAACTTCAGTAGTATATTGACAAGGAATTGCCAGAAAGTCAAATTGGATTCAGAAGAGGGCATGGAACAAGGGACATCATTGCTGATGTCAGATGGATTTTGTCCAAAAGCAGAGAATACCAGAAAGATGTCTATCACTTGACGGCACCTAAGAACAACAATGTTTTATTGACTATACAAAGGCATTTGATTCTGTAGATCATAACAGATTATGAATAACATTACAAAGAATGGGAATGCTAGAGTACTTACTTGTATTCATGAGAATCTGTACATAGACCAACAGGCAGTCTTTCGAACAGAACAAGGAAACACTGCCCGGTTTAAAGTCAAGAAAGGTGTGCAACAGGGCTGTATCCTTTCAGTGTACCTCTGCAATCTCTATGCTGAGCAAATAATCTGAGAAGCTGGACTTTATCTAGAAGAACATGGCATCAGATTGGAGGAAGACTCCTTAACAACCTGCGTTATGCAGATGACAAAATTCTGCTTGCTGAAAGTGAAGAGGGATTGAAATATTTACTGATGAAGATCAAAGAACACAGCCTTCATTATGGATTGCACCTCAACATCAAGAAAACAAAAATCCTTGCAACTGGGTTAGTAAGCAACTTCATGTTACATGGAGAAAAGATTGAGGTTGTACACGATTTTATTTTACTTGGTTCTACAGTCAACACTCGTGGAAGCAGCAGTCAGGAAATCAAAAGATATATTGCATTGGGAAAAGCTGTTGCAAAAGACCTCTTTAAAGTGTTGAAAAGTAAAGATGTTACATTGAAGACAAAGGTGCACCTGACTAATGCCATGATGTTTTCTGTCGTATCATATGCTTGTGAAAGCTGAATAGTGAATAAGGGAGACAGGAGAATTGATGCTTTTGAATTATGGTGCTGGAAACAAATATTGAATATACCATGGACTACCAAAAGAACCAACAGATCCATCCTAGAAGAAGTGCAACCAGAGTGCTCCTTGGAAGCAAGGATGGCTAGATTGTGTTTTACATATTTTGGACATGTTGTCAGGAGGGACCAATCCCTGAAGAAGGACATCATGTTTGGGAGAGTGGCAGGTCAATGAAAAAAAGAAAAGCCCTCCACTAGATGGATTGACACAGTGGCTGCAAATGTTTAGTTCTGTAGTACATAGGGTTGCTATGAGTCAGACACCACTAGACAGCACCTAACAACAACAATTGATACAGTGGTCAGCAAGGTTTGCAGCTGCAGGCTTTTCCAGGGACCGGTTACTATTGGTCTACACAGTCATTAATTCATCCACTCACTCATTTCCCAAGTTTTTATTATGCCTCTGGTATGAATTAATTGGGCTGGGATTTAGCTCAGTGGGTAGAGCGCTGCGCTGCAGTCTCTGAGGTCCCGAGTTCAATTCCCAGCACCGCAAAAATGGGAGAAGGACCTGGCAATCCACTGCCAAGGCAATCCCTAAACAGTCAGCCATTGAAAACACTGTAGGGGTCACGATGAGTCAGACCGACTGGAGGGCACCTAACAACAACAAAGGATATGTTAATTTGCTCCTTTATGGCAACTTTTGTTATTTATATGCATCTTATCACATTGTGTTGTGTACCTTCAATATGGAAATAATTTTTTTTTTTTTTTTTGCAGTAGTAGGGATTGGACCCAGGGCCTCACCCTTGCATGCTCTGCAAGTGCTGGACCACTGAGCTGCACCCCCAGCCCATTTTTTACTTTTTGAGACAGGGTCTCACTAAATTACACAGACTGCCTCTGGTCTCGAACTTGCGATCCTCCCGCCTCCGCCTCCCAAACCGGTGGGATTACAGGCGTGCGCCACCGCGCCCAATGCTGGAAATAAATTTTTTAAAGAAAATCTGTACTAAGCAGAAGCCACTAGTCAAGTGTTATTGACCATTAAATACTGGAAATGCACCAAACATACTCAAGAACTTAATGTTTTGCTGGGCACCCTTGTGTGGGTCTGAAATCCCAGCTATCAGAATGCTGAGGCAGGAGGATCACAAGTTCCAGGCCAGAGGCCCCATGTGCAATTTAGCAAGAGCCTGGCTCAAAATACAAAAATTAAAAAGGGACTCAGTGAGCTCAGTGGTGCAGCGCTTGCCTAAATGTGTGAGGCACCGGGTTCAATCCCCTAGTATGGCAAAACAAGAAAACAAAAAACAAAAAACCTAAGTTTTTCATTTTATTTAATTTTCAATATTTTAAATGTAAATAGCCACACGGGGCTAGAGGCCGCCAACTTGGACAAAGGGTTTCTAGAAGAAAAGGCTGGGAGAGGGGCTTCACAGCAAGAGGATGGAGCATTGGCTGCCACGACCTTCATTCTGTGCTCCGTGGGAAGCCAGGGCAGAGTCTTCATCTGGCAATGACTGTCATGTTTGTGTTTGTGGTGAACTGCAGGAGACGCAGGGTGTTGTCCCAGCCCTTAAGAGGAAGCCAAACTCAGGACTAGGTCGGGGGATTTCCTACCACACCTGAGCGGAATTTGAAGAAATGAGCAGACAGGTGCCAGATGGCCCTGAAGGGGACCAATGGAGACAAAGGGAGATGTAAAGGGCTAGGGCAGGACCAGACCGGCTGCCATGTGAGGGAGGCTCTGCTGGCTCTGCACAGATAAGGGGGTCCAGGTGCAGGTGTGTGACATTGGGTTAACACTCAACCTCTCTGAGCTTCACACACAAACACAAACACATTCTTCTTCTTCTTCTTCTTCTCCTCCTCCTCCTCCTCCTCCTCCTCCTCCTCCTCCTCCTCCTCCTCCTTCTTTCTTTTCGAGACTCGTGGATAATGACATCTGCTCACAGACCTGTGTGAGCATCTCTACATTCCCTGCAGTGGACTATCTGCACAAGTGAGTACCCTGGTATCCTTCTGGCTGCCTTCTCAAGACTTGCCACTTGGGGGCGCACTGCAGCCTCCCTCCTCCCTGCGGTGGCTCCCACAGGCTGCTGCTTCTTTTTTTTTTTTCCTAGAAA
Source organism: Pedetes capensis (assembly GCA_007922755.1). Lineage (NCBI taxonomy): Eukaryota > Metazoa > Chordata > Mammalia > Rodentia > Pedetidae > Pedetes > Pedetes capensis. The sequence goes on from VMDO01027284.1 coordinate 19,441, forward strand.
TTTTTAATGTACATCATAATGTGATTCATTTTGACATGCTTTTCATTGTGACAATTTTCATATATGCAATTTGATAAACATTATTCATATAGGTTACCCCTTCCCTCCCTATGCTGCCCCCCCTCCCTTCCCATCTAAGTTTCCCATCCAAATCTTCTCTATCTTTTACTTAGTAGTATTTTTCTATAGGCTGCTTCTTGTTAGGTGCCTTCCAGTGGGATCTGACTCACCCGGATCCTATGTACAAAAGGACAAAACACTCCCCGATTCTGTGCAAGGCGCACGATCTTTTTTATGTTTCAGTGCATTACTGAAGTCACTGCGTCAATCTATCTAGTTGAGGGTTTTCCTTTTTTTTTTTCGATGACTTGCCACTCTCCCAAACAGGCTTAATGCTTAGCAAACCAGGACTGCTGCCATTCAAAGCCGCCCACCTACACGGCAAGCCCCCCATCCCACCTCTGAAACACTCCCAACCCTGTTTAATGAAGTCATGGGTGTTTGGGGCATGAGGGAGGAAACCAATGCTGACTCTGCAGCAACCGCAACAGATCTGTTAATAAAGAAATGCCAAAATGTTTATTGCATACGTTTTGCAAATATGTACAATTTTTATTTTTAATTGACGAATAATAATTGCGTATACTTGAGGTACAATCTGATGTTTTGATATATGTGTACATTATAGAGTTAATCAAGCTAATTAACATACCCGTCACCTCACCAACTTATTTCTACAGTTTTTAGTTTTATTTTTAATTGACACAACAATTGTACATATTTATGGGGTACACACCTATACATGTATGCAATGGGTAATGGTCAGATTAGAGTAATTGTTGTAATGTTCACCTCAAACATTTTATCGCACTTTTTGTGGTAATAATGTTAAAAAAAAAAATCTGTTCCTTTAGCAATACATTAACTGTGGTCACAGAGTAGTGCACCAGAACACTAAAACTTATTCCTCCAGTCTAACTGAAACTTCATCCTCTCTGATCAACGTCTTCCGTTCCCCCACTCTTTCCCCTCCTCTCCAGCCTCTGCAAAACTTCCTACTCTCTGCAAAACTTTTTATTTTGAACAAAACCCTACACCACCACATGGGTGCCTCAGGGGAAACCGAGCTGATATTAACTGAGTTATTTTCATTTGTGGGAAAGAACTGCCTTCCCTCAGCCTTCCCCCAAGAAGGAGCTGAAGTAAGTGGGGCAGATTTGCCCAAGTACCTCCCAAGGGCCTCCATTGTGAGGACACCACTTTGGCAGAAGGGCTCTGGAGGCTGTTCACACACTGAGTACGTGATGTAACTTCCGGCCATCAGAGCGGCACACAGAAGGCAGGCGGCAAACGCTGAGAACAAACAAAAATACAAATCAAAAGAAATCGCCTGTTGCCACATCACTGGACTCGTGGGAAAGCTTTCTGCATTGGAACAAGCACTCTGGTGTCGATGAGGTGGGCAGGAACATAAAATCTTCCCTGCCTTGGTGTTCCTCACTTTCTTCATGACTGAACACAAAGTTCCTTGTTCCTGAGACGCCGTCTGTCATGGCTGGAAACAGGAGAGGGATCTGAAGGATCCTGAATGAAATCTGATTCTGGACGAGGCGCTGTCCTGTCCTGCCCTTTGTGCGGTCCTGCTGCAGAGGTCGGGCAGCAGCTCAAAAAGCCCAGCATCTGATTTCCTCTCTGCCTGTTTGAACTTATCGAAATATCATCAGTGCAAAAGCCACTTGCTACAAGAGGCTTTGCACACATAGATGGTAGCTCTGTAAGAAAAACAAGCGCAGAATGACCTCCCAGGACGTAATTCATAGCAGGCAACACCACGAGCAGCGAGTCAGGCAGTGCAGTCCGCATCCAGCTCAGCCACTCCCTCCCCAGGAGCATGTTATTCAAGCTCTCTGAACTTAATTTCTCTCTCTGGGTCTGTAAAATGAAAATAAAAGAATGCATCTCTCTCGTAGGGCCGTGGCCAAGTAATATGGGAGATGCTATAACGCAAAACATCTGGCAGAATGCCTGGCACAGAAGTGCCGCTCAATACCTGTCGGTTATCTTAAGGAATGCTCACCCGGAATAAATCAAACTGGTCCTTTGGCAGGCATGTATTGAGGACTAAGTGCTGGTCACTGTCCTAGGCACTGGGGGTGCATCTGAGTCCCTGGCCTTCTGCAGTTTACCACCAAGGGGAAGAGACAGACAATAAAAACTAAATATATGGCTGGGTGCAGTCATGCACACCTGTCATCCCAGCCACTCAGGACGCAGAGCTGAGTTTGAGGCCAGAGGCAGTCTACATAACTTAGTTAGACCCTAACTCAAAACAAGAAATAAAAAATGGGCTATGGGTGCAGCCCAGTGGTAGAGCACTTGGAAAAAGATATGTGAGGTCCTGGGTTCAACCCCCAAGTACCACCAAAAAAAAAAAAAAAACCCAGATACATGAAATGATAATTAATATCCTGTTTTGTAAAGTAGGGAAAATGTTTTCTTATAAAACTGGATAAATTCAGATACAGTGTTGGCCCTGCTATTCATATAAGGTGGTCAGGAAAGGTCTCTCTGAGGAAGTAACATGTAAATACAAACTAAATAAAAGGAAGGAAAAGCCATGGACTCTCCCAGGGGAAGAGTGTTCCATGCAGAGGGAATAGGCAGTGCAAAGGCCCTGGGGCAGGAATGAGCTCAGCATTCTGCAGGGATAGAAAAGAGCCCAGAAGCTGGAAAGCAGGCTACCCAGAGAAGAGGTGGAGAAGAGTAAAAGAGAGGAACCAGGGCCCAGGACACAAGCTGGAGTACTTCAAGAAGTTGGGTTTCATGTGTGTTTATCTTATTTCTTAGATGAAGCTAAAGACCTCTTGGGTTGAAACAGGATAGAAAGACAGGAAACTTTTGGAGACCTGGGAAGGAAAGGGCTTTTCACTCCAGGATCTTATCTGAGTCTTGTCAGCCAAGAATTCCAGCATGATCAGAAGAGGAAGGCTGCCAGGAGAACTCCTCACAGAAACCAGTGCCCCCCTAAGAATCTCACCAAACCAGATAATAGACTTTAATTAAAGTTAACAGACCGAGGCAGGATAAAAAGACAGAAAATGTGGGACACATGGGAAGGGAGAGAAGCCCCTCACTCTGAAATCTGAAGACAATCCCCTGCTGGCTACAAATCCGCAGGTTCAACTCAAGGAGTCTGCTCCCAACCGGCACTGGTTGAGAGTCAACAGTACCTAACCAACCGACAAGATCAGTAGAGATGCCTGCATGGGGACAAGTCTTGTCTTCCTAGGGGCTCTCAAACAAGAGTGTTGGAAATAACACACAGACCATGCTTACTTAGGCACTGGATGTTTATGACCCTTGAGTTTAACATTACTAGCATCCCTCTCCCATCCCCAAGCCTGAACCCTGCACCCCATAAAATTACCTTACAACTTAATTTACACAAGGAAATTCTTTAGGATAAGAGGGATAGGTAAACTAGCTCATGTTGCCTTTTCTTATAGTAAATTTTTGAATCTACTTAATTTTTATACCTTGTTTAATCCTTAAACCTAGTTTTTTAAAAAGGCACAAAATCATATACATATATACAATACATAATAATTCCCATATAATATATAATATTATTATATTATGTAATTATACACACACACACACACACACACACACACACACACACACACACACATTGTAAAAGCATCCCAGGGCACCCAAGGCACTCCCTCTAGATGCCCATGCTTTGCTCTGGAGCATGTACTATCTCTTACCCTTTATCTAATAAACTCAAAACTCTGCTTCACTTCTCTGTTTCCTCCTGGAATTCTTTTCTGCAACTGAGGCAAGAACCCAGCATCTCCCCTAAGTGATTGTCCCAAGAAGGGAAACTCCTCAAACTGAGGCAGCAGGAGTGCTAGGCTGTGGCCCTCTCTGCCCCTGACAGGGTCAGGAGAATAAAGCAGTTATGACTGTGGTCCCTAGACTCAAACAGACCTGGATGATAGCCACCTTCACACCTGTACATGACCTTGGAAAGCCACTGCATCTCTCTAAGCCTCAGTTTCCTCATCTGCAAAGTAGATATACTAGTAGTGCCTATCATGTTGGATTTTTATGAAGATTATAAAGAGAGGAACCAGGGTAAGAGAGTAAAATGCCTGGCATTGCACGGGTGCTCCATACATTTGCTATCATTATTTACAGCAGCTTGTACCTGCTCTGAGCTTTTCTTCTGCCTATCAGTAAGTATGCATTAAGCTTTCCCCACATGCAAGCATTGCAATGTATAATCTCATATTTCCTAGCCTTGTGTTGGCCACTTAACTAGACTTTTAATGAATTTTTGCAGACTTACAAAACAGCAGTAACTTTTAACCTAGCAATCGGATGATTGACAACTCAATTCAGAGCACAAGAGCCAAGAGGGAAAGAAAATATGTCTTTGAATTCCCAAGCTACCTGTCAGAAAGATTACATGCAACAGTTATAAACTTGAGGAGCCCTCCTCACCTACTCATTTTTTAAGCCCAATTTCACCTGCTCAGTTAGTTGAGTTTCTCAGACTGCACAGGGTTAGGAGTAGACAGTGGCCAAAGGCCAACATGCTGAACATAAAAATAACAATAGTGTAAAAGAAGCCAAATTAAAAGCTGCAAAAAGCCAAGAGAAGAACTCAAAGGAATACATGAATGTATTTACTCGCTCCTTCATTTCTCTAGCCAGGGATTCATTCACTCAACAAACACCTAGGGGTGACTATTGCAGGTTATGCAGTACTGTTAGGAGTTGGTACGTGAAAAAGGGACAGGAATGTCACTTTGCCTTCCCAGAGTTTAGGATTGGGAGGGGAGAGAGACAAGGAAAGGATTTCAAGTATGTAAGTGATAGGTGGAGAGAGTCTGGACACTAGAGGGCACTGGCACAGCGCGGATCAGCCATAATGCCCTCAAAGCCAGCTTCCTGGAGAAGTGGGGCTGGTTAGAATCAGGTCGCTTGGACTCTGATTCAATGGCATAGTAAGAATCAGCACTGGATGCCCAAAACTACAATGTGGAATATATAAGATAAGGCAAGCCAAGGTCCGTGTACTGTATACTTCATAAGGCAGAGGATTTCATTAAAATTCCCTTATAAAATTATTTCAGTACAACAAATTATAGTTCTAAAATAGAGTCATTATCTGGAAATTCTTGCTCAATTGAAACTATTTCCAATTTCCTGGTGATACTAGATCTATGAAGAATTATTGGTGGGCTGTAGTTTTCAGACAATGCATGGGGTGTAATATGTAATAGTTTGTATTGTACATAAATATTAAACAACGTATCTGGTTCCGTCTTCTTTTTTAAGTATCTGGCTACAGGTAGAAGGTTTAGAAAGAACTATGCTTGGCTACAGGACCCTTTGAAAACTAGTACTATCAATGCTAGTTATGATTTTAAAATGTAAGTCAGTCAAATAACTTGACTAAGTACATAACTAAGTAATGGCTAGTTGTCCACCTATTTAGTTTACTCAAGAATACACGCCAGTGACATTCAATACAGAGCCATCTACTAGAACAAAAGACTGGAAACAAACATCCAATAAGGGACTTGTTGAATAAAATATTTGACATTCGTAAATGGAATACTGTACAGTCATTAAAAAGAATAACACAGGGCTAATATTGCACATTAAGGAAAAAGTTTGGGAGCAGAAAAATATCTACCTATTTACTAATGAAAGAATGCACAAAACACTGGTGACAATGGTAGCTTTAAACTACAGGTACTTTGATCCTAGGGTATAGGAGAGGGAAGGAAAATTAATTTACCCTGGTATCCTTTGTTTCTTTTGTATTTGTAACACTGTTGTTGTTGTTGTTGTTAGGTGCCGTCGAGTCGGTATCCGACTCATAGCGACCCTCTGTACAACAGGGGAAACAGTATTGTCAGTGCTTCTCTGCTGTTCATAGGGTTTTCAATGGCAGATTGATTTTTGGGAGGGGGTTGCCAGGTCCTTCTCCCAAGCCTACAGCTTCTGGTGTTCCCAGGCGGTCTCCCATCCAGGTAC
>VMDO01027285.1:0-25477 GCA_007922755.1 Pedetes capensis
CATATTTGCTGTCATGGAATTATGTTCTTGATATACTGCTGAGTAAAAAGGAGGTTATAAAATAGTATGTACAGTTATGATTCCATTTTAGGCTTATATTTATATAAAAAGGCATAGAAAAATCTGGGAACAATACAGTTATATAATAAGAACATCTATCTCTGGAAAGAGAAATTATGATTTTGGCTTTTTCTTTAGACATTTCTGTATCCTCCAAATTGTTTTAAATTTATAACCAGAAAAAATAAATCCATTTTCATTTTGAAAAAAATTAACAAGTGATTACCCTGCACCATAAAAGTTAGGTCAAAACTAACGAATCTCTTTGACAACTATTTCTTAATTATCGACACTGGCTCAAATTCATCCTTAATCACAATCGTTTTGGACATTAAGATATAATAATTTCAACACTTAATGACCCAAGTAGCCCATATATACTTCTTAGTGTAATTCTTCAATGTCACTTATCCTAAACCTAACCATGTTCCACCAATTTTTAAGGCAAATTATTGACCACATAACATCATTTTTTGAAGGAAATGACAAAAGTGGTCACTAAGACATTGTTCCAAGTACCCTGTTCCAGCTATCTGCCCTTAATGTAACATATAATCAGTCAAAATATTTTTCTCTTTTCTTCATGAAGCATTAAGAAAACAATAGCTCATATTTACAAACTAATAAAAATTAGTGGAACCAAATAAAATGTTACAAGCTGAAGTCACGTACACTCATCAATCTAAACAAAATGGAATAAACAAAGTGACCAGAAGAGGGGAAAGAGAATTCTGTCAGTCTTTTGTGTAAGGATCCTAGGATACAATCCCAATATGCCACTCCCTACCACTATTTACCCTCTGAATTTTGGCTCACTCATCAATTCAACTCCTTTAAAGGACATGCTTTGATTATGGAAATGTTTATAACCAAAATGAAGGATCATTATTTCTTTCATTTGTGTATGTTCTGGAAGAAGAACTAAAACTCAACTAAAAATGTGTTGTGAGAAGCTCTCCTTTAACAGGGAGCCTAGAAAAAAAGCATTTCTTAATCCTCTGAGTAGGTCAGAGAAAGAGATCATATAGAGCTTTTGATTTTCATTTTCAGGAAAACTAAAAACCACTAGATCATATTACATAGAGAAGTTTTGGGACTTGCAATGTTCTGAATGTTTAGGTCCCTTCTAAATTCATATGTTGAAACCTAATCACCAATGTGATGATAGAGCTCTGAGTGAGGTGTTCAGATCACTGGTACAGAGATCCTATGTAAAAGATTAGTGCTCTAGGGCTGGGCATGGTAGCATACACCTACAATCTGGCAATTGGGAGGCTGAAGTGGGAGGGTCTTGAGTTTGAGAGCAGCCTGGACTACAAAGAGACTGCCATCTCAAAGAACCAAAATAAATTAGAAATAAAATAAAATGAAATAAAAGAATAATAAAAGACCTCGGAGATCTCCCTTGTCCTTTCTGCTGTGTGAGGACGCAGCATGTGTCAGCACCTTGATCTTGCACTTCTCTCTCAGGCTCCTTAAAACTATAAAAAATAGTTTTCTGTTGTCTAGAAGCCACCAGTTTATGGTATACAGTTGTAGCAGTCTGAACAGACTAGATAGGCCCTAACGTATTTTTTAAAGATTACTGTAACTGGGGCTGGGCATGTGGCTCAGTGGTAGACTGCCTACCTAGCATATGTAAAGCCCTGGGTTCAATCCCTAACATAGCCAAAAACATTACCCTAACTGATATATTGAGAGTAGAATATACACGGCAAGGCAGAAGTGGCAAGGGAAGCTAGTAGTCTCTTGTAGTAATCCAGACAAGGAATAATGGTGGCTTAGATGAGGGTGGTGGCAGTGGAGAGTAGTTAAGTCTAAATGCATTCTGAATGCAGAATTCCTGAAAGACTGTATACAGTGTGAAAGAGACAAAAAATAGGAGGATTCCAGACATCCTGAAGGCTTCTATTTGAGCAACTGGAAAGATGTAGCTGCCCTGACATGAGAAAGACTGTAGGAGCTGCAGTTTGGGAGGGAAGACCCAGAGCTCAGTTTTGGATGTGTTACATTTTAATGAGAAGTGAGAGACTGAGGCCATGAGCCTGAGATGCAGTGAAGAGGTCCATTTGAAGATTTAAGACAGAGTTGTTGGCCAAATAGATGATATTTAAATGCACCAAGACTAGGAGACTGGATGAGATCACTAATGAACTGTTCCTACAGTAGAGAATGTAATTGTCTGGAAATTCCTACAACATAAATCCCAGGAGGTACTTATTCAATCCTCAAGTTCAGAAGCATAATAGTTCAGTAATTTGGGAACCAGCCACTAGACTACCAGATAGATGTAGGATCACATTAGAGTCCACTCCTCATATATAAGGGCTGGGATTTAGCTCAGTTGGTAGAGCACTGCGCTGCAGTGTCTGAGGTCCCGAGTTCAATTCCCAGCACCTCAAAAATGGGAGAAGGGCCTGGCAACCCACTCCCAAGGCAATCCCGAAACAGTCAGCCATTGAAAACCCTATGAGGGTCGCTATGAGTCAGATACCGACTTGACAGCACTTAACAACAACCACCACCTCATATATAATCCACGAATCAGTCCTGTGGGTTATACTATCATAGCATATTTCAAATCTACCTACTTCTTTCCATCTTTTTTACTTCTCCCCAACCCCAAACCGGGGCTGGGATTTAGCTCAGTTGGTAGAGCGCCTCTCTGCAGTCTCTGAGGTCCCGAGTTTGATTCCCAGCACTGCAAAAATGGGAGAAAGATGTGGCAATCCACTCCCAAGGCAATCCCAAAACAAACAGCCACTGAAAACCCTATGAGAGTTGCTATGAGTTAGACACAACTCAACAGCACCCAACAACAACAACAACAATCCCAAACCAGTATTGACTCTTGCCTGGATTATAGCAGTATCTTCCCATCTTGGTCTTGCTACTCATATCTACTGTTATATTGCAGCAGAACACCCTTTACCAGAGTGATCTTTCTAAAACATGGATCTGTTCAATCACTTCCTTGCATGAAACCCTCTAATGGCTTCCCAACCCACTTAGAATACAAACTGAACTTTTTATCAGGGTTTACAAACCTCACTTTAATCTGGCTCCCACTGACCTCTCTGCTCATATGTCTTCATCTGAAAATGCCTGGTCACAATGTTCCAAGTCCACTGCCCTTATCCTGGTTCCCTGATAAGGCCAACACTGTTCCCAGACATGCAGGTTGCCTTCTAGTGCCTTTTTCTGCAAAGTTGCAATTCAAATGTTGCTTCCATAGGAAGGTTTTCCTGAAGTTCCTTTCATCTGAGCCTCTATGCCTGAACTTATATTGTCCTAGATGACAGCACTGGAATTCACAGGAAAATTTCTAGAAGTCACCACAGGAAGTCTTTTTAGGGTTGGCTACCAGTAACTTCAAGATTTGCTCATATTTCCCTGTTATCTCCTAACCTCAGCCCTCTTGTCTGCCCAGCTGATATGTTAAATTCAACACATCTAACTGTTTACCCATTGAGAAGGATCAAAAGCTGTAAATGGAAGTATACACAGGTCAGAAATCTGTTTATACATAGATGTTTTTTGAGAAGAAATAAAAGATTTCATCTTTCCCAAATCCCAGAACAAGGATTAAAGGAAGAGTTAGCTAATGTGGTATAAAATACCCCAAGGTTTTTTTTGTTGTTGTTTGTTTTTTCCAGTTCTGCCTTAGAAGACCTCAATGTACTTGGGCATTCCCCCAAGGGGCACAGGGAAGAAAGGAAAAAAGCTAATTTTTTTGTTTTTAGGAAGTGGATAGAGTTGCAATAATCACAAATATTTCTCTCTCTTTTCTACAAAATCTCATCTTTTGCCTATAAAGGAACAGAAATAGGAACAAAAAAGGAATATACACAATGACAAAGATAGTTGGAAAAAGACAACAGTGGAAAAGAGATTTCAAAATGTCTTGCAAGATGAAAAGTACTGGTAACCGAGTTGGCACAACTGAGGAATGAATACTGAACCCTAAGTTTCCATGGGGGACAGGCATTGAGAGACCAATGTGACCTACAAAACTCCTAAGAGATGCAATGACTGGAGATTCCAGGTACCAATAAAAGCAGGGATATGATGTGGCACTGAAACAAGGATTGTTTGAAAGCCTAAAGAAAGAGTGGCTGGAACCCCAAGTACTTTCCTTTATCCTGTGCTTAACCTGTAGGGAGTAGAGGCTTGGTCTCTAGAGAAATTCAACTAGAGAAGCTCCAGTCTTGGGGAGATGAAGCATAATGCAGGCAGAGGAGAGAATTACACCCTGATTTTGAGGGTGCCCAGTTCCCTTCCTTCCCCTTTCCTACTTCTACAACATCAGTGGCCATGCTTAAACTCTCTTCCATTCTCTCATCTCATCCTTCCTTCTACCCTAGCCAATAAATAAATAGATAGATAAATAAATAAATAAATAAAATAAAAATAAAGATAGGACTGCTCTCTTAATACTTTGAATGGTTCTAGAGGAATCTTCAGATTCTACCTTCTGGGGATTCCCTAATGAAGATGAAGCCCCAGGAGCTGACTGTGCAGTGAAACCCATCAATCAGTAAGACCCCTCCATACACCAAAGCAACCAACATTAAGGACAGAATTCAAGAAATCAACAGGAGGGGAAAAAATGAATCAGAGAAATGAAGACGTTTCAGGGAGCAGAGGACAGATGTGAGATAAAAGAATGTATTATGTCCTTAAAATGAAAAAAGACTACAAAAAAGGAACTTGTGGCCTAAAAACATGTTCTTGGAATTAGCAATAGTATAGTAGTAAAAAGATTCCATAGAAGGGTTGGAATATAAAGTAGAGGAAAGACCTTAGTAAATACATAATAATGAAAATGGGGAAGTTGGAGAAAGAATATCCAAATTTAAGAGGTCTAAAACCTTAATAGAGTTCTCATAAGAGAAAAACAAAAGTGGAAGAGAGGAAATTATTAAATAACTAATAGAAAATTTCTTGGAAACAAAGGGAAGAGTTTCCACACGAGAAAAACTCATAAGGTGATAAACATAATTAATCCATATATACATACACACACACACACACACACACAGCCCCATCTTGAACTTCCAGAATACCAGGGATAAAGAGAAGATCTTGAGAGCATACAGAAAGAACAAATAGTAATGGCAATCAAGATTATGCTAAATTCTCAATCATCACAATAGGAAGTTAATAGATACTATCTATAAATGAGGGGGCTGAGGTTTAGCTCAGTTGGTAGAGGACTGCTCTGCGCTCTCTGAGGCCCTGGGTTCAATCCTCAGCACGGCAAAAATGGGAGAAGGATGTGGTAATCCACTCCTGAAGCAATCCTGAAACAGTCAGCCATTGAAAACCCTATGAGGGTCGTTATGAGTCGGACCCAACTCAACAGCACCTAATAACATCATTGATAAATGATAAATCAAAAATGCCAGGACATATATGCTATTTAAATGCCTGAAGAAGTAGCAAGAAGGGTTGAAAGCAGCTGTTGATGTGGCCAAGGACCACAGTTGTTGAAATAAGCTTTTCAGAATGACTGGATTACTTTTAACTAAGAGTATGTATCAGTTTTATACAAATAAATATTGAAGAGTGTTAAAAGCAGATGAGAGACACAGAAACATGCTTTTCTATGCAGTAAACACGGAAACATCTGCCCTGGAAAGAAAGAAGTGCTTCTAGAAGGAGCCTGTTCTTTGGAACTAGCCTCTCAGTGTTCCTCCCTGCTCCCAAATTCTGTACGTGGCTTCTTCCCTGAACCACTGACATCGTGAGGTTTTCCATGTTATCATTTGCTATCATGTAGGTATTCTATTAGACATACATCATGTAGGTTATATGAGATTATGAGAGAGAGAACTACGTTACAAGAGAGACTTCTGGTTCCAAAAACAGGACAGGTTAGAGGAGGTGACAGTGTAGAGCGTTCAGAGATGGAGAAAGGTTTGACTATCAGGGGAATGAGGACAAGCAGGCCAGTCTGTCCCAACAGTTACCCCTGAAGGTTATTGATCCTTTCTCCCATCATGGAGGCCTTCCTCTGTCTCATGACTAAAGGCAGCATTTGCCAAATCCCAGCCTCTGTTTTGAAGTATTCTGGAAAAGTTGACAAACCATATAGAAAACATAACCCTACTTCACAGTCACATGGGGCTTTCAATCAAAAACAGGATCCAAATTCTCCACCTGAGTTCCCTACTTCACTCCTCTCCAAAGGCCATTTGGCTCTTGCTAAAACTCTGATCCACAGTCAAAGGAAGGAGATTTGCCACTCTGGAAGAAATTCATTTTAAAAGGCTTTGAAGGCAATTCCAAAGAAGAACTTTCTATGGCAGCATTGTTGGAACCAGTGCACAGCCTTCCAGGGTGACTGCCCTAAAGGGCAACACTAATTCTGGCTTTTAAGTGTTTCTATGCTTGTTAAAAAGTCAGCCTCCTGACTTTCAAGTCCCAGCTCACAGTGCTAAAGTGTTTTCCTAAAGCCTCCATAAATTCTTCTTTCCCTTTGATACTCCGGCAACCCACCATTTCCTTCCCTACACAAACTAAGACACATGTTTGTGGAAGAAGGGGGAGGGAAGGCAATTTCTCTGGTTCCTCTGTAAGTGATAATGGCCCCCAAACTTGCTTCCCGAGGCTATGCGAGGTGGGAGTTCTTAGAAGTGAGTCTAATGGGACATTTGACTAATGTTCATATTCCCCCTCCCAAAAGTGATGAATTGCTTGAAAACTGCAGAAGTCAGCCATCTCCCTGACATAGGGAATAGTACTGAGTTGCTTTATTTCCACCTTCTGCAAAGGTAAAAGGCTTGCTGAAGAGGAACCTGCTTCCCCTCTGTTGCACAGGCCACCTCAACCCTTTGGGGAATGGGCTGGAAGGAAGGGGAGGGCAATGAAGACCCATCTTTAACTCACTTAGCTGCAACTGGTTTTAGCTCATTACCAGTGAACCCAGGCATACACCATGAAATACCCGGTGAAAGTCTTGAAGGACAGATACTTGAGAAAAAGTAGAGTTCTGGGCCACTGCATTAGTTGCACATAAAAACCTAGGGTTGGCAAGATGGCGTTGCTTAAGTTACCAGTGAATAACTGGTTATCTTTAAAGATCCAGGCCTCTAAATGTATGTATAATTTTGATTCTGGCACAGAGATCCCTGGTAAGGTGGGTCACAGCTGCCAAATACAGACTATATAGAATCAGTACTCTGTTGGTGCACATGATTTGGGATTTTTAAAAAAATTCTTCAACTACAAATCACCTTGTATTTAAAATTACAGAAAGCATCTACGTGGATGGGTGTGCGTGTGTGATACAGAGGATGGAGGAAAGGAGTAAGGATGGGTGGAAAGAAGGTAGGGGAGGGAGGAAGGCAAAGAGAGCAAGCGAGAGAGCGAGAGAGCGAGAGAGCGAGAGAGAGAGAGAGAGAGTGCGCACTCCTCTAAAAACTTCATAAGTACACTGAATGCTCTGTAATAGCCACATGGCTCAAGCTTGCCCTTCAGCCTCACTGCCAGGTATTGTTGGGTGAAATCACATGAGCACAAACCCTGCCTCTGGGACAGGGGCTGGGGGCAGGGCTGGGCAGAGCATAATGAGAAGATTTTAAAGCCCTGTTAACTTTTTCCATTTTAACTGATCTTTCTGGATGAGGCACCAGCTCTCTCAGGAGGCCAGTTCTAAGGCATTCCATGGAACCCAATGCCAGCTATAAAAGACTAGCTTAGGGCAGTGCTGCTGGGGGAAGAACTACACTTGAATTTCACTATTTCAAATCTAAATTCAGAAGGCCACAATCAGGGAAGGAGGTCACCTTTTTGCTCTCCAGTCCTACAAGGAACATAGGATGGAATGATCTCAGAATTCTCTTATGGTTTGGGAATCATAAGTTCTTGCTTATTAGTACTGAGAAACATCTGCATCCAAATCAAGACAGAGAGGGGTTGAGTAAACATACAAGGACCACACAGCTGGGAAGCAGCAGAGCTAGACTTCAGAGTCACGTCTGGTGGATCCCAAGCCCATGCCCCTTCCCCACCCCCTGCCACATGCACAGTGTACCAGGACAGGATATGTCTCTGAGGCTGAAAAGATGAATGGGACATAGTCCCTACCCCTAGGAGCTCAGACAGAAGCAGAGGTTTAGGGTATCTTAGGGAGCTGTTCTAATTCCATTTGAGATTCACCTTAGACTTGAGCATGCGCTTTCAGTGAAAGACTCTCTTTATATCCCGGTGCTTACGCTTATGAAATGAGGACTAATGCCCATCATCAATTAAAATATACCTTTTAATATGCTCAAGAATTTACAAAATATTCTTAGGCCCTTAACACTATATCAATACAAAGTGCCACGGCTATTACTAATGAGTAATAACCTCCACTACTTAGAACACTGAAGTCTGATACTCTGTGCATTAGTGAAATGAATTTGTGTGGCAAGTAAGGTGACCTCAGAGCAGCTCTCATAGCACAAATGGCTGGAGCAACAAGAGATGAAAAGATTTTCAAGTTCAGATTGCAGCTTGGGTTGTACTAATAAGGAAAAGACCTAGCTGAATTAGAAGAACAATGGGAACAGAACAGAAGAGAAATCTTAGTACCAAAACACAGGGTGAGGAGAAAGGCCCAGGTAACAATCCCTGGGTGAAAGCAACCACCCAATCCTCTAGTCACATTGTGTTTTCATCTTGTGATCTAAATTCACACAGCAGCATTATATGGCCACTCAGCAGCTGCCCAACCTCATCCCAAGGCAGGTAAATCTACCCCTGGGCATAGTGTTCCTTGAACAAAATCAACAAACTCTGTGCCTGTCCCCCAAGGGAGACTGCAGACGTCAGAGGGGGCTCTGGCTTAGCATGCCATGAGGAGGACTATGCAGAAAGAGACTCTGGTCAAGGCTCTGTAAAGCCCCGAGGAGTCTGCGGGGAACAATAAGAATGCAGAATATAAATGTAAGCTGCAGGCTGATGGGCCCATTAGGAATTAGGGCCGTCTTTGAAAGGAATCTGGGGAGATGATGCAAAACACCAAGCATGTGACCCAAATCATGGCAGGGCATATTGGAGGGAGAGGGGAATGGGAATGAGACATTTTCTAATCTGATTAGTCTGAAGTTTCCCCTGAGTGTGGAGAAGGGTCACTGCACAATTAGAGGCAAAGTTAGACTGAACATGGTCTGCTCGGCAGTGGAGAGGGATGACCTCCTCAAAGCAAAGTTGGGCTTGGAGGCAGATGAGTCCAGAGACCGAGACCACTCTGCAGCAAGTTGCGGAAGAGCCTTTTTGCATTTAATGTCAAATCATAAAGGCAAAGACTAAACAGTCGGCTGAAAGAATGGGAGGATGATGACTTGGTGGCCTCAGCACTGGATAAGAAACCTCTAGGTCCTCCAGAGGCCAGGCTCCCACATTACTGGACTTTCCAGGACAACTTGTCCTCAGCCCATGAAGAGATAATCTAATAAAGATCCTCAGCTTCCTGACTAGAAGACAGCTTAATGTGTGAAAAGCATTCAGATCCAACTGTCGGAAAACAAGGCTTTCTCCACAAAAGGAGGACACCAGTACCTTCCAGTTCATTTCTAAGTCAGACTATGTGAACTACGGTCTCTGACTTAAACTCTCCTAGCCCCAGCCAATACTTAGCACCAGGTGCGGTGCCAGGCATGCTACATGTGTTCTCTCAATCCTGAGAACCATTAGGAAGTAAATAACAGGAAACAAATACTGTTATCCCTTTTCATTTTCATTGGCAAGGAATCTGAGATTCAGGCACATCAATACTCTTGCCCGAGATCCCAGAACTCGTAAGTAGATACAAAGAATATGAGGGACAAGGGATGGGGGTTGTTGTTGTTGTTAGGTGCCATCAAGTCATGTCCAAATCATAGCGACCCTTACAGGGGTTTCAATGGCTGACTGTTTCGGGATTGCCTCGGGAGTGGATTGCCCCATCCTTCTCCCATTTTTGTGGTGCTGGGAATCAAACTTGGGACCTCAGAGACTGCAGAGTTGTGCTCTACCAACCGAGCTAAATCCCGGCCTGGGATGGGGGTAGAACTGTCACAATGTGGTAAGTCATTGGTTTTTTAAAAGTGGCAAATGAAACAAATCAGAGGCAGGTGTCTGTACCAGAATGGATCAAAGATCAAGTCAGAGCTCTTCCTTACAAGGCAAGGAATAAAAAGAGAAATGTAAATAGTGTTGTGAGAATGCTTAGGAGGCAATCACCCCAATCATCAGCCAAGCAAATGGAAGAGGGCTTTCACCGATATGGTGCCACTTAAATTTGACTTGGGTCTTGAAGAAGGAGCTGGCTTTTAGCTAGTAAAGAAAACTGGAAGCTGTTTCCTACTAAAGAAATAGCCAGAGGGCTGGGGATATAGCTCAGTGGTGGAGTACTTGCCTAACAGGCCCAAGGCCTCAGGATCAATCCTCAGGAGAGAAAGAGGGAGAGAGAGAGAGAGAGAGAGAGAGAGAGAGAGAGAGAGAGAAACAGCCAGCCAGTGAAAAGACCAAAGTGGGAAGGCAGGAAGTATATGTGTGAAATGCTAGATGTCCCATTTTGCTGGACTATGGGGTAAAGAAAGGGAGTTTTAGGGATGTGATAGCTATGGAGAATCCTGACTTCTAGGCCTGCCTACTTCATTTCAGGTCTTTTATGCCAGGATAACCTACTTATCCTTCATACTGCTACTGGCGGATAAAAGGGAATAAAGCTAAAACAAACAAGGAAGAGAAGGAGGAGGAGGAGGAGAAGAGGAGGAGGAGGAAGAGCAGGAGGAGGAGGAGGAAGAAGAAGAAGAGGAGGAGGAGGAGGAAGAAGAAGAGGAGGAGGAAGAAGAGGAAGAGGAGGAGGAGGAAGGAGACTGCGGCTGCAACAAAGAGAAGGAGGAGGGGGAAGGAGGGGGAGGAGGAGAAAACAAATAGAGCTGATAGTCAATCCAACGCATACACACATCCAAGTGGGTCTGCCTCTTCTGGAGTCCTTTCTTGATACCTTGGACTCTAGCTCCCCCACATAGGATTTGTTTTTGTCGGTTCCTTTGATTTGCCCTTTTATCTCAGATGAGGATCCCCCACCATAGCCCCTGCCTGAGAACACCACTACAACTAAAAACCCTGAGTTCCATGATGGAGAAGGAGAAGAAATAGTTCAAAATTAAGGAGCTTGCTCTTCCCTAGTACAAGAGTGACAAAGTGACATTTTTGCTCTTAGAAGATACTTGACTGCTGTATATAAAGGCAGATTTAAACCTTTAGAGACTAGTGGAAGGAAGACCACTGTGAAAGCCCTGCAAGAGTCAAGAAGAAATTCGGGTCAGAACAAGAGTGATGATAGACTGGAAAGAAGAAAGCGAATGCACACAGTAGGAAGGGGACAGACCTGTCAAGACAGCTTGATATACTGGCTATTTGTAGATACGTGTATTTGAAAAGTTTTGAGTTCAAATCACAGCTCTTCTTCTTCTAGACTATGTGACTTTGGGTACAATAATGTATCTCTCTAAACCGCAACATCCTCATGTATAAGATAGGAAGGATAATAGTTGTGACCACACGGAGTTGTTGTCAAATAGTAAATGAAATAATGTATCCAAAGGCAACAATTATGATGTCTAGCACAAAGCAAAAATGTCAGAATTATCAAGATAGGTAAATTGGAGAAGGAACTAGAGTAATGTCACAGGAAGCATAAAAGAGTAGGAGAATCTGGGAAGGTAGAAAAGAAAGTTAAAAGAGGTTTAATAAGAAAAGCGACGTGTTTTAGAAAGTAGTTCACTGTACCTTCCTTTTGTAGTACCATAATCTCTATGTACCTGTCTAGTGCTGGAGAAGGAGAGAGCCCTCCGTTAAGGACCTGAGGTCCTCTCACTGCATATGTCTTTAACCATCAGGAACTACTGCTTTGAAAACCCTGCCTTGAATTTTGTATCTAATATCCTCATATCATATCTAATGAAATCTCACATTTCATTTGTCCCAGGAACCAGTGTATACGCATGCACTAATATAAAAAAGGTAAGATAATAATTCATAATAGGCTCACATTCAAAATCGTGGCTAACTTTCCATTTTATAATTCTTAAATGGAGATAGGTCCCCAGTGATAGAACCAAAACAGTCAAGGGTAAGTTGAGGGTAATTTAAAGGGAGATACAAAAGCAGGAATAGGCCCCAAAACAAAAATATGCAGAATGATCCCCAACAAGGTAGGGATCTCTTCCTTACTTGGACAGTAACTCTCCAAGAAGATCATCATCCAAAGGTAACCTGGAGGACTTGCACAGCCTTCTGATGTCATTGCTGGGTAATACATGTTTTCTGCATTAAAACAAAATAAATTGGATTTTATATATGTCCCTTTCGCAACAATTACATGGTAAAGGAAACAAAATACAACTGTGGTGTATCCTAAAAATGTGTACAGGGAAGTGTGAAAACTAGTATTAAAACTCAGTATAAGGAAAAGAAGTCACATTGCATTTCACCAACTTATTCCATTTTAGAGGTTACCAGAGTCTGTCTTTACAAAGGCCCTTCCTTCAAGATTTAGATTCTTGGTTGGTGATAATGCAGACTATTAAGGCTGTAGCCATGAGTGTTGCTCTAAGTGATCGATCTGCATTCTTGACCACTAGTCAAAAAATGGTTCTGATATCTGAAAACATTTCAAAATCTGACAGGCATTTAGAGCCTCCCACACAAGTATAATATGACTTGAGGGCATTTTTTAGTCATTTCCTTGGACCCAAACCCAACTAAGGCCTTAACATTCACTTCAATTTTGTCAGATGCAAATCATTTTCTCCAAAGGAGGCCCAATGGTCATTTACCCCAGCCTGCTGAGGTCCCAGACCTGCCTGTCCAAAGTTCTCACTCAGCCAATGTTGTAACCATTACACAAAATTAGAACCCAAAGGAAACAAAGTGGACTCTTTTCTTTGCAATGACAATGGTGATGTCTATAATCAAAGCTTGTTGGATCTAGATGAGCTGAAGGCTGCCTCATCAGGCAACCCCAATGCTCCCAAGAAGTATTCTTTAGTGAAGGAGGATCACACTTCTCCCCCTGGGGAAGGTGCACTGCCATGGTGGAAGGCAAGGCCAAAGTTCTGCAGAGCTCAGTCCCATATCCTCCAGGAGGCTGAAGGAAACTTAATGATTCAAAGAAAACTACTATTTTCATAGTAACTCAGTGCATTGTGGTTTAAGAAAAAAAATCACATCCAGTTTTAAAATAAAATTCAAAGCTGGGCACCATGGTATATGTCTACAATCCCAGCAACTCGGGAGGTGGAGTTTGAGGTTAGAGGCAGCCAGTACAACTTAGGGAGACCCTGTCTCAAAATAAAAAATAAAAATTTGAAAAAAGGCTGGGGGTGTAGCTCAGTGGTAGAGCATGTGCCTAGCATGTGTGAGGTACCATGTTCAGTCCCCCACTATGGCAAAAATAAATAAATAAGTAAACTCTGAGACCATCAAAGATACTTAGGGTATACACCTGGCCACTTGTGTGCAGACTTCAAGTCTGGGGATCAGTAAAGGAATCACAGGGAAGAGACATGGCAGTAGTGTACAGAAATAAGGTTATAAACTCGAGTGAGAACTAAGATTTCTAACTCCAGATGAAAGCAATAAATTTATATTTCCCCCTACTGTATTAAGTCTATGGGTAAAATGAATCCCAAAACATATTAAGATCTTGTATCCAGCTGTATATAACAATGATTTAATGAAACTCAATGCAAACAATGTATTAGAAATAGATTACACTGAGCTTCATTATTTTTAAGAAATAATTTCAAAGAAATTCTATGAAGTTTATTTGTAAATTCCCTGTGTATTATACAAGTCACATTTATAAGTCCCAGTTAGTAGTAAAATAATGTAAGAAGACATCTTTAACATCTTGGTTTACTCTATATTTCCAGTTGAAAGCTTGTAGAAACAAATGAAAATGCATAGGAGCAGTCTGTTCTTTTAAAAATACAAGAACTTCCTCAATTCCTCTCTTAAGGTGGTTTTGCTAGAGTTGAGTGTGATGACACATGCCAATTTTATTCTTGCCCTTTTGAATAAAATATATTTGTTACTCAGGTTCACATAAATGTAAATGATTTATTAGGATCAACAAAACAAAGCTTACTTTTCTCTATCTTCGTATATACAGTTAAAAAGGAGTCTGTCAAAATGCTCAAATGTGTTTTTCTTCAGCTTTTCATGGACCCGGGCCATGAAGACAGTCAAATCTTGATCTGAGTCCGGAGGCAAACGGTAGTGGCGTGCAATGGTTACAACCTCTTGGTCTATGAGCTTCCCGACAGTTATGCTCATCAATATGTCTCTGTAAAGAAAACAGAAAAACACTCACAAAATGGTGTCTAATAATATTTTATCCCTATTTCTATCAAAAAGGTCCAAATCCCACTTTTCAGAACTTTTTCTAATCGTGTAGAAGACAGGTGATTATTGTTCTTTCACTTAAGCCTTGTACGTAATTTAGAAGCAGCAGGAAGGTACAAATAGTAGGATGAAAAATCATAAGCACCATAATTTATATGTAAAGTGGCATTTTTCCCACTTTGATAAACAGCCTGCAACCAGGAAGTAAATGTTAAAGTCCTTGAATGGTCAAAACACCTGTCGCTAAGTATGTCTTTATTCAATGTTTATTCACCTTCCTTACATGAGATAGTAACTGGCTTGGGTTTTCAGTTTTCCAGGGTGCAAAAATAAGTAAATCAATAAATTAGAAAGATGTTTTGAAAACAGAGAAAGCAATCAGGCACATTTCTGTAGCCAAAAATAAAAACTGAAGCCAGGTGTGGTGGCATACGCCTGTAATCCCAGCGACTCAGGAAGCAGAGGCAGGAGGATTGCAAGGTCAAGACCAGAGGCAATCCGCGTAATTTAGCAAGACCCTGTCTCATAAAGTAAAAAAAAAAAAAATTAGCTAGGGGTGCAGCTCAGTGGTACAGCTCTTGGAAAGCATGCAAGCACGAAGCCCTGAGTTCAACCCTTCAGTACCGCAAAAAAAAAAAAAAAACCAAAACAAACAAACAAAAAAAACTGATACACCTTAGCAATGGGGAAAAAAATAAGAAAAGTTAAAAGAGCCATGAAACGTTATAGTTATCTGAGTCTTTAGAAGGTAAATGGCATTGAGATTATTTGGCAGAGCTAGAAACCCAAATAACAACATATTAATGAGGAGGACCCAGAGCCTAACAAATTGGCTGCATGGTTTCCAATACATCTTCTGTATGAAAGCTATAGACTATGCAGCATACATCAGGAAGAATTACACCAAAATGATTAAAATGCAAAATGTTCTGGTGGTTACTGGAAGAAGTCCTCATAAGAAAATTTACTTACTAGAAATAATTCAGTTCCCAAGACTCCTGAATAAACAAGGGAAAATAAAATTTTACTTCTTCTTCTACTGTAATTTGGTCTTTCAGAATAGTGGTTTTTACTTCTTTTCAATAATTTTGGTCATTATCACTATCATTTAAGAATTCTAGGTTTTCGACCAGGCACGGTGATGCACACCTGTAATCCCAGCGACTTGGAAGGCAGAGGCAAAAGGATTGCAAGTTCGAGGCCAGAAGCAGTCTCGATAATTTAGCAAGACCCTGTCTCAAAAATTAAAAAGATGGGCTGGGTGTGCAGCTCAGCGGTCCAGCACTTGCAAAGCATGCAAGCGCGAGGCCCTGGCTTCAACTCCCAGTACTACCCTTCCCCCCAAAAAAACCAAAAAAAACAAAAAACGAAATTCTAGGTTTTCTTAGTCAGGAATTTCTTTAAGTACGGACTAGGGAAGTACATGATGATGTCCTATCTGAAGGAATTGTATTTTACCTACAACTTCTCAGGCTTTCAAGGTTTTTGTTTTGGTTTTATATTTTCATTTCTTATTTTCTATTTTTATTTATTTACTTATTTTCACAGTACTTGGGGGTTGAATCCAGGGCCTCACACATACTTTGCAAGTGCTTTACCACTGGGCTGCACCTCCAGCCCCTTTTTTCTTTTTTTCTTTTGGGACAGTCTCACTAAATTGTGCACACTGCCCCTGGCCTTGAAGTTGAGGTCCTCCTGCCTCTGCCACCAGAGTCACTGGGATTATAGGCGTGTGCCACCATGCCTGGGTTGAGTTTTGCATTTTTAATGGGAAATGAAGACCAAATTCAACCAAAAAGACCCCACAATTTCAGCAAGTCAAGGCAGACAATCAGTAACATTGGCAAGCATTCATTATGGCAAACATTATAAAAGATGCTCTGGCATATGAACTTCTCAAGAGTCTATACTGTATAAGCATATGATTAAGCTCTCAAAACCACAAGCTGGTAGAAACAACTGAATGAAATGAGTAATAGCAAAAATAACCTCCCCTATTTACTGAGGAGTAGCTACATGACAGGTGGTATGCTGCCAGGTACTTTTGGCATGGATTGTCTTATTTGACCTAGAAGGTAGGTACTATTATTATCCCCATTTTACAGATGAAAATGCTGAGGCACAGAAATGTTGAGTAATCCACCCAATGTCTGAAAGCCAGAATACAAACCTATGCAGTCTGGCTTCAAATCCTATGCTCGTGCAAATTACTCTACCCCCCACCTCTTCTTTTGGACTAGAAGATAAGAGTGACTGGACAGAATGGGGCTCAGGAAAAACTTAAAAGGCAATGGGTTTTGAGCTGATTTTTAATGGACCTCTCTTCTCTTTGTTGTCCATGCTATGGTTTGAGCATGACCCCCAAAACTTCATGTGCTGAAAACTTAATTCCCAAATTCATGGGTTAAAGGCATTTGGAGGTAGGACCTTTGGGAGATAATTAGGGTGAGATGAGGTCATGAGAGTGGGGCCCCCATGATGGCACTGGTGGCTTTTTCCTCTCATAGAACCCAAAGCCTCACCCACGCTAGGAAAAGCGCTCCACAACAGAACTGCACTTCCTGCCGCCTTTCTCATTTTGTTGTCTTAAGACAGTTGTTGTTGTTGTTGTTGTTGTTAGGTGCTGTGGAGTCGTGTCTGACTCATAGCAACCCTCATAGGGTTTTCAATGGCAGATTGTTTCAGGATTGCCTTGGGAGTGGGTTGCCACGTCCTTCTCCCATTTTTGAGGTGCTGGGAATCGAACTCGGGACCTCAGAGACTGCAGAGCAGCGCTCTACCAACTGAGCTAAACCCCAGCCCTGTTAAGACAGAGGCTCACTAAATTGCACAGGATGCCTCTGGCCTCCAGCCTGCAATCTTCCTGCCTCAGCCTCCTGAGCAGCTGGGGATACAGGCATGTGCCACAGCGCTGGCTGTATTAGTGGCTTTCTAAGAGGAAGAGAGCCCCAAGCGAGCATGCTTGCTCTGCCTTGCTATGTGGTGCTTCAACAAGAAGGCCCTCACCAGATGCCAGGATCATGCTCTTGGACTTCCCAGCCTCCCGAATGATGAGCCAAATGTACTTCTACTGTTTGGAAGTTACCCTGTCTCAGATATTTTTTTTACAGCAACAAAAAATGGACTAAGACAGTTCATTAGTTCTGCTTTGAGGATTGTCATTAGCAAGGACAAAAAAGTAAGAGAAAATAACTTCAGAAACCCTGAGTCACGAAACATCTCAGACAGAGGGCTAAATGGCCACAGCAAGGAAAGTCCCTGGCTCATTTACAGCACCAGTCATGACCATGTGTAAAGTCAAACATGATACCACCATTAATAGTGGGTTGGTTGGCATTTACTGGTATGAAAGATGCCCATATTATGTTGATAAATGTAGTATGATCTCAGTGAAACTCAAGACATAGGTTAATGTACGGTCATAGAAAAAAAGAAAATGCAGGAAGGATGTGTGCCAGTCAAGACCATTATCCCCGATGGCCGAGATTTCTTTCTTTTTGTAAAAGTATATTTTCACTGCTTCTGAGTTTTTTATAATAATCAAATATCATGCTCATTGTCAGAAATAAAAACCATTTGAAAGCTTTTTCAATCTGAGAGGAGAACATGGTGTGAAGAGGAGCAAATGGCAAGAGCCCAAGGACAAGGAAAAAACTGTGCGCAGCAAAAACAAGAAACTTTCCGTGTACCTTTAACTAAACTTATTACAGCACCACCAGATCATAAAAGTTTATTTTCCTTTTCATTGGATAAACTGAAATTATCCTGGCTCACTGCAGTTAGGATTTATATCTGTTGGGTTTCTGTATGCTTGTTTTAAACAGCTCAGTATTCCACAGCATTACATGGCTTTATGTGAGTGCTTCAAACAAGCTATGCCATTCTAAAAACTGCCCTCCTGGGGGTCCCACAGGCCCTATGGCGGCTGCCCGAGTGGCTGTTGCATCCACACGAGGCAGGTCCCTGCACCAAGATCTCAACTACATCAGCCAAGCCTCACCTTGCAGACCTCAAAGGGCTGCCACTACTTTGTCTTATGTTTGCTATGTTTGCTTTTTTTATTTTTGAGGGGGGGACGAGGAGGGCAGTACTTGAACCCAGGGTCTTGTGCATGTTTTGCAAGTGCTCCGCCACTGAGCTGCACCCCTAGCCCATTTCTCACTTTTTCTTTTGAGACAAGGTCTCACTAAATTGTGCAGGGTGTCTCTGGCCTTGAACCTGCAATCCTTCTGGCTCTCCCTCCTGAGTCGCTAGGATTACAGGCATGTGCCACCCTGGCTGGCTTATGTGTGCCTTCCTTAAGACGCGCTCCACCCTGTCAAATTTCAATGGGTTTCACAAAGTATTAGGAATCCTTTCAAACTAGTACACTTTTTTTATTATTGTGGTAAAGTACACACAGCATGAAATTTAACATCTGTGGCATTTAGGACACTGGCAATATTGTGCAACCACCACCTTTATCTAGATTTGATTTGTTCACCCCAAACAAACCCATTAAGCAGTTACTCCCCTTTCTTCCCTGCCCTCACCAAACCCCTCTCCTACCTGGCAACCACTAGCATCTGCTTTCTATCTCTGGGGCTTTCACAATTCTGGATATTTCATACAAATGGAATCACGTATGGTATTTTATCACTGGATTCTCCCACTTAACTCAGTGTTTCACATTCATCCATGCTATAGCATGTAAAGTACTTCATTCCTTTATATGGTAGAATAATATTCCATTGTGCGGATATATCACGTTTTGCTTACCTAATGTTCATACACTGGTAGGTGTTTGGGCTGTTTCCATCTTTTGGCTACTGTGATTATTGCTGCTATGAATATCTATGTATAAGGTTTTGTCTGAACCCCAGTTTTCAATTCTTTTGGGCACATACACTCAGGAGTAGGATTGCTGGGTCATATAGTAATTCTATGTTTACTTACTGAGGATCTACCAAACTACTTTCTGCATACTCCATTTTGCTTAACAGCAGTCACAAAAACAAAGGTCCATCTTAAATCCAGCATAGCCTTCCTCACCTAAAACTTCAGAATAAACCTAAAATAAGATCTCATACCAATATCTGATCACATCACTTCTTGTCCAGTCACTTAAGGGGAAATAAAACTGTACTTTAAAAATACCTACTATTTGTATGGATGTCGTGCTTGCTGATTAATATTAACTAACCTTAAAGATTCAAATAGCAAGCTACCTTTGTCTTGTACCAACATTGTACTACATTCCTGGCACTAATATTTTATGTAGTATAATACTGTATTATAACAATATAATTTAATCTTATAAGGGATGCTGCCATGATTTTCTCTGTTTTTCAAAGTAAACTCCTAAGATTGAAAAAAGTGCCAAACTGCTCTAGGGTATTGAGGTAACCATTCAGAATTCAGAAACATGAAATGTTACATAGCTTTATATGATATAATTCCATTAAAGTTATGCAGTCAAATAATGGTGAATCAAAACTTCATTTTAAAGCTCTGAATCTCAGAGTATTTTCTTACATATTGAATCATTAAAGTCTAAGCAATGTCTTCCAAATAAAAAAAAAATAGTTTTAGCATAAACAAGGTCTCAAGGGCCTAAGCCTTAAACACCAAGGCATACAAGAAAACCTGGTGGAGCCTAAATGAAACCAAGTAGTTTTGATGACAATTAGGTACACCTTTTCTCATTTCACTCAATTTAATATTCATCAAATAAAATGTGTTTTGCTTCCTCTTATCAGAAGCCAAGCATGCCCGCTCACATCCTCCACCCCCTCAGGCTTTCTTTTACACTTGTGGGCCTAAGCTGCCCACACACAGCAGAGAAGAAACCCCCTGCCTTACTGTCACTTACATCCCAGCATGGTACACTGTTGGACTACTATATTGCCAGAGAGTAGAGGGTGGCAGAGACAGCAGGGAGAGTAGGAGGCAGAGGAAATAGAGATAGAAAGATACATCAAAGTGGGGCCAATACAAACATCTGACCAACAGGATTTTGCTAAGGCCTAACTGGAGTTCAAAGCCATTTATAAAACTCTTCAACCTCATTGGAGAATAAGGTCTTTACATACGGCCACTTGGGCTGTGCATAGCCTGTCTTTAGAGAGTGTGTTTATAGGCATGGTATAAGTGGTTTCCTCTGAAGCTGCACAACATGGTGGCCCTGCCAGAGAGACCAAGGAACTCCAGAGGAGAGGGGAAAGAAGGGTGGTCACTGAAGACTATAAGAATATCATCTACTCCTGCCAAGGTCACAACCCTCTTTTCAACTGGGAAGTGATGTGGTTTAGTGAGAAAAGTTTGAATTTTACAATTACACAGACCTGGATTAAAATTCCAGTCCCATAGCTGGCTAGTAAATGGGAACTTTGCATTGTAGAATCTGATTTTGGCACAGGAGCCAGGATGATCCTGTTTAAATAGGAATCAGATCATGGCATTACCCCGTTCAAAATCCTCCGAGGGCTTGTCATCTCTCTTAAAGCAGAACTCAGTAGCCTCATGATGGCCTAAAAGGTCCAGGTGATCCGGCCTCTCTCCTTTGCTCTCTCAGAACTCATCGCCTATGCCCCTCCCCATCTTCCCTTATGTACCTGACTTACTGTGCTCTTTGCTCTTCCTCAAACAAGCGAGGCATGTTGCAACCTTAGGGCCTTT
Source organism: Pedetes capensis (assembly GCA_007922755.1). Classification (NCBI taxonomy): domain Eukaryota; kingdom Metazoa; phylum Chordata; class Mammalia; order Rodentia; family Pedetidae; genus Pedetes; species Pedetes capensis. Next base: position 21,106 of record VMDO01027285.1, read on the forward strand.
TTACTTGCTGGTCCTTCTAGCTGCAATGCTCTTCCCCCAGAAACTTACAGTCTACAGTTTTGTCTGAACTGACTGAACTGACTGAAACAACCTTTCCCTCTAATAGGGCATCTTATCATCTGCTCAGATGTCAGCTTCTCCATGAAGCCTTCCCTGACCAGCCTTGTTAAAGGTTTGACGCCTCCCTCTGCAACCCTTACCCCTTCTCTGCTTGCTTCTCCACAGTGCCAAGCATCACACGTTAACCTAGTATGCAGCTTCATTACTTCTCTTGAATACTGTCTTCGCCTCCCTACCACCTCCACTAGAATGTGAGTTCCACAGAGGGTGGGGCTACATGTCTACTTCCCTCACTGCTGAATTTATAATCCCTTAAACAGTCCCTGGCACACAGAAAGCCCTGTTTACTGAAAAGAGAAAAACTGAGGATTAAGTTAGGAAGATATGAAAAGCATTTAGCACACTGCCTGGAACTACAAATGCTCCATCAATGAGAGTAATTTTTATTATTCTCCTCACCTCACACAGTAGGTCATTTCAAGTTGTATTAAATGGGAAGAGTGACTACTCTTAAGTGAGTTTCTCTTGGACACATGTGAAATGTTTTTAATGACTCTGAAATTTTAGACTTTATCTACAGAATGCAAAAAGAAAATGGTCCGCTTGTTTTAAATAGACATATTCAGGAGAAAGTCTGAAGTGATAAAGTAACAAGCTCCAGGTGGGCCTTCCTTTATACACCAGATAGTTCTCAAAAGCTCCACAAACACTCAATCTGTAGAAATCACATTAGATGCCCTCTTTCACTTGCTGTTACACATAAAGATATGCCATCTTCATTTTGGTCATTTTTTACTAGCAATGGCACTCAATATCTTAGCTGTAAATTCCTCTAATTTCTGTCAGGTTCTTAATGACAAGCACAGTGAACCCTGAAATAAATTCTTTTGAACCTAAAGAATCTCATGACAGTATAAATAATTACTGCCAAATTCATCTGCTTTGTAAATTGAGTTTTTTATATAGTTTCTAAAAGAGAAGTACATTTACACGGCAAATCATTGACCATGCTTTTTTATTCCAAATAAATGCAAGCAGTTTCTTGTTTCTTCTTTATTACTCCTCTCATCTTCATTTCACATCAAATACTATGGCTTTTCCTGTTTTGACATGTAGTGGAATGTACATGGTAATTTTAATTTATTTAGTTTGAAATTCAGTATGTCTTAGTGCACTCCACTTCAGGGCTGTTTGAGTGTAGCCAAACAAAAGATATTTTCATGCAGAGTAATTGCCGTACATTATTAACAGGCTATTCTTCACAAACGCATAATTCTAGACATCCTTTAAAACATTCATCTATAATTCTTCTATAATTTGGTACAATATGCATTTAAATGAGCTAAAGCAACAGTGTTTTCTGTTCTGTTTTTCACATCATGTCATTATTTTTTGGTAAAGCAAATGAAAAGTCTGAATGATGGTGATTAGCTTGCAGTGTGAGCAGAAAGGGGTAAATATTCATTTCATTTCAAGCGAAGTTTTCATTTTTTACCACCTTCCTTTTCATTAACACCCACTCCTCTGCACTCTCTGAGGCCTTGGGTTTGGTCCCCAGCACTGCAAAAATGGGAGAAGGACCTGACAATGGACTCCTGAAGTAATCTCAAAACAATCAGCCATTGAAAACCCTACAAATAGCAAAGAAGCACTAACATAGAGCTGGGCATGGCACAGTGTTGGGAGTGTTTCATTCTGTTGTACACAGGGTCACTAGGAGTAGGACCCAACTTGGCAGGCAGCACCTACCAAAAATAACAACCTATGCTCAGAGATCATTTGTCTCCAGGCAAACCTGATTCCTTTGGCTTTTCTTTTTTCTTTTCTTTTCTTTTTTCTTCCTTCACTTCCCTTCTCTTCCTCTCTGTGTCTCCCTCCCTCCCTCCCTCTCTTTCTTTTCTGAGACAGGGTCTTACACATTATGTAGCCCAGGATGGCCTTGAGCTTGCAATCTTCCTGTCTCAGCTCTGCCACCATGTGTGGCTTTTGTTTGGCTTTCTGTTTTTAATTGTTTCTTACTTGATTGACAGACTGATTTTAGAGACCTATGTGTCCATGAGGCCTGTAGCCCTAGCACTGTGGCTTCTGTTCCCATCAGATCTCAGAAGCTAAGCAGGGTCGGGCCTGGTTAGTACTTGGATGGGAGACCACCTGAGAACACCAGATACTGTAGGCTTGGGAGAAGGACGCAGCAAGCCATTCCCAAAAATCAATCCGCCATTGAAAACCCTATAAATAGCAAAGAAACACTCACAATAGTGTTTCACCTGCTGTACATAAGGTCACTATGAGTCAGATACTGACTCAATGGCACCTAACAACAACAACATGTCCATGCTGAGCTCTACAACAATTAGGGGGTCTTACATGGAGAGTTACCCCATGTAAGTCCAGTGGTATTTAGTGATCACACATAGACTGAAGATGAGATGGGACCTAAACCCTCTGGGTGCTTACAATTAACTCAGAAATTCAAAACTTACTCCTAACAAATAATCATGAATATTATCATCACATTTTTCATTCTTTTGAAACATGCTTTAAAATATAAAATTTATTGGCTTTATTATAAAAGCAATACATTTCTAGTTATAGAAAATTTGGAGATATATGAAAGCAAGATAAAAAAGGGAAAGGGGGGCTGAGGATGTAGATCAGTGGTACAGGACATGCTTTGCATGCCTGAGCCCCCAGTTCAATCCCCAGTGAGCAAGGGTGTGCGTGAGTGCATGAGCACGCACACACATGAAAAGGAAACGAAAAGAAAAGGAGAGAATAAAGAAAGAAAAGACAAGAGAAGACAAGACCACACTTGCTACCCAAATAAACATCCTGGTATACTTCTTTGCAGTTAGTTTTCTGCATGTGGATGTTAACATTATTTTATAATCTGCTTTTTCCTCATGACTAATACAACATTTCCAAGTTATCATATATTCTTCTGAAGCCAAATGCTAAACCATACTTCTGTTATTGGATATTTCACTGTCTTCTTTCAAATTTTTATATAATGTTGAATGAGCATTTATATGCATAAATATTTGTCTGTATTTATACCTATTCCATTCAGAAATAGAGAAGTAGTTCATAAGTACAACTAGTGGGGCAAAAGAAAGGAACATGATACATGGTGCCAAGTTGCAATGAGTGAGCTCACAGCAGTGTACATATTATCCATTTAAAAAGTGTTTCCTAATTCAACAGGTAAAAGTGATCTCATTTTAATCAGTGATGACTTGATAACATTCCTTTTCCTTATCTTCTAAGAAATTCTATTCCCTCCAGCATAATCTGGCTGCATGTGTCTCTTACTCATATCTATCCATTCATTCAACAAATACTGAGTACTAAACTCCACATCAACTGAGGGAGAAAAAGAGATGAATGGAACAGAACTGACCCCAGTCCTCAATACCTGTATTCTAGAGTTTATCACAGCTCAGAAGAAAAGCCAAGTCAATAAAATAGGAAAAGAGCTACAATAAAGATACCTCCAGAAGCTCAGAGAAAGTAGCTATCATCTGGTGTGGCATGTAAGGGGAAATCCAAGAAGGCTTCACAGCCGAAGGGGTAGTGGTGCAGACTCTGAATAGCAATTTGCTAACAAGAGAAACAGAAGGGGAGAGGGGAAGGAGGTTGGGAGGCATGAGAGAAAAAACCATATCCTCAAAGACTGAACGAGGACAAGATGGTGCACCAGAGGAGCAGTACAAAGTATTAATAACAGGAGCAATCATTATCAAGTGCTTATTACATGATAGCTACTGGCCTGTTTCAGGAGCACGAACTCATTTAATTCTTATGACAATCTTCTCCATTTTATTGATTATCCCCATTTATTGATGAAGAGCTAAGGCCCAGAGAGCTTCAGGAAGCTGTCCAAGGGCACAAGTAAGTGGTGGAACCAAGATTTGAACCAAGATGATCAGGGTTCTTGGGATGACTAGAACACAGTGAAAACAAAGCAAGAGATAAATTAGAGAGCTGGCAAGTCAGGCCAATTGGGAAAGGCACACATGTAGGCCACGCTAGGACACCCATGGTTCCTTTTGCTCATGAAGGGAATTATCTTGAAAGGTACTGAATAAGACAGCAATGGAAATACTGTTAAATATCAAACAAGTATCCAGAAAGCAATGGGGAAGTAGGCTGGCTATTGAGGGGTGCTGGGATGGACAAGGAGATGTGGGCAAGAGCTAAGAGCTGAGAGGCATCAATGCGGGTTGAATGTGCTTGGTCTAGGAAAGGCCATAGGTCTCTTGTGGAGTGGGAGACAAAGCCACCATGGATGCTAGCTTTGGAGAGCAGGAAG
>VMDO01027286.1:0-25478 GCA_007922755.1 Pedetes capensis
GACGTCACATCATGGGGGAGGACGTCACATCATGGCGGAGGACGTCACATCATGGCGGAGGACGTCACATCATGGCGGAGGACTTCACATGGCGGAGGATATGATATCATGGCAGAGGATATCACATCATGGCGGATGAATCCACATCATGGGGGAGGACGTCACATCATGGTGGATGAATTCACGTCATGGTGGAAGACTTCACGTCATGGCAGAGGACTTCACATCATGGCGGATGAATTCACATCATGGCAAAGGATGTCACTTCATGGGGGAGGACGTCACATCATGGGGGAGGACGTCACATCATGGCGGAGGACTTCACATGGCAGAGGATATGATATCATGGCAGAGGATATCACATCATGGCGGATGAATCCACAGCATGGGGGAGGACGTCACATCATGGTGGATGAATTCACGTCATGGTGGAAGACTTCACGTCATGGCAGAGGACTTCACATCATGGTGGAGGATGTCACATCATAGCCGAGGACTTTACATCATGGCAGAGGACTTCACATCATGGTGGAGGATGTCACATCATAGCCGAGGATTTTACATCATGGCAGAGGACTTCACATCATGACGGAAGACTTCACATCATGGCAGATCAAGAGCAGACAGAGTAACCAGAGTTGAGGACCTGCACAAAACCTCCAAAGGTTGCCTCCAGTGACTGACTTCTACAAGCAAGGTCCCCCTCTTGAAGGTCCACGTCCTCCACAGGCGGTGCCACCATCTGGGGATAAAGCATTCAAACACATTCCTTTGGGGGACATTTTAGACTCAACCCAGAGCTCTCTCTGACTGGAAACACTGGAAGAGGACCAGCTCTGTGGGGGATGATTGTGAATTTGGCTCAGGACACGAAGTTGGAAGAGAATTTCATTCATCAAAGAGGATGATGAAATGATCTTGAGTCCTCTGTCACCTCTGGAATTCTGTTATTCTCTGATATGGGATTATTGCAGGGAAGTACATCTGGTCACGTATAGAAGGCAGCAGTTGGTAAGGAGAACATCATTGGCTTTCTGCACAGAGGGGACTCTTATCCTAGTTTGGCTATTTTCTGGTTAAATAATATGAGTCTAGTCAATTTATTTCAACTTCCATCTTCTATGTCAAATTAGAGCAATGCCATCTCTGATCATGTTAGAAATGAACTATGTATTTCTACCTGGCACCAAATACAAGAATGGGCTAGATGTCTGTCTTCCTTCTTTTTTTCCTTCCTTCCTTCCTTTTTTCCTTCCTTCCCTCCTCTTTCTTTCTTTCTTTCCTCTCTTTCTTTCTCTCTCTTCTTTGTCTCTCTTTTTCCTTTCTCCTTCCTTCCTCTCTTTATTTCTTTCTCTTTCCTTTTCTTCTTTCTTTCTTTCTTTCCTTCCTTCCTTTCTTCCTTTCTTTCATTCTTTTCTCTCTTTTTCTCTCTCTTCTTTCTGTCTCTATTTCCTTCTTTTTTCTTTCTCCTTCCTCTCTTTATTTCTTTCTCTTTCTTTTTCTTCTTTCTTTCTTTCTTTCCTTCCTTCTTTCTTTCTAAAAACTTGTTCTAAGTTTTGTGGTGGTGAGATATCTACTTGTATTAACGTATGTCAAAATAAGGTATGTATTATTCCAAACTTGTTGCTGTTGTTAGGTGTTGTCCAGTCGGCATCCGACTCATAGCGACCCTCATAGGGTTTCCAATGGCTGACTGTTTCGGGATTGCCTTGGGAGTGGGTTGCCAGGTCCTTCTCCCATTTTTGCTGTGCTGGGAATTGAACTCGGGACCTCAGAGACTACAGCGCAGCGCTCTACCAACTGAGCCAAATCCCAGCCCTATTCCAAACTAGGGTTCTATAAAATCTACTTCATAAATGATTGTCGATAACAGTGAATACTGTGTAAATCCCCAGCTGCCTGCTACTACATGGATATTCTGCTCTGTGTGTGGAGCTCAAAGGAGTCCAATCAGATGCACAGTTCTCCAGAGAAAGCTCTCAGGGCTTCTTGCTGAGTCTTCTTTATGGCAGGATAGCAGACAAGTGAGTTACATTTTCCTTTCTGTGATTATTGTTGTTAGGTGCCATCAAGTCAGTATCCCATCACAGCGACCCTATGTACAACAGGTGAAATACTATTGTCAGTGCTTCTCTGTTATCCATAGGGTTTTCAATGGTGGATTGATTTTTGGGAGTGGGCTGCCAGGTCCTTCTCCCAAGTCTACAGCATCCAGTGTTCCCAGGCGGTCTCTCATCCAAGTACTAACCAGGCCCAACCCTGCTTAGCTTCCAAGATCTGACAGGATCTGACCCCACAGTAGTACTGTTGCAGGCAAGCTGTGCTTAGGAAAGGCATTTGCTGGCAGCAGGCTTTGGTACCACATGCACTCTCTCCTGCACAAGAACCTTGACATCCTAACTATCATTACTTCAATATCACTCAGTTCACGGTACACCGGATCAAAATTCACTATTTTTTGTTACCTGCTTAAACTTCTTATGGATGTATCTGTCATGAGACATGCAGGTGAGATGTGACCAAGTTTAGAAGAGTGATAGAGCTAAGATCAAAATCTTACTCTGAAATTTTCCTTTGGAAAAAAATACAAGGGCATTTTGAAAGATTTGAGGATTCTGGGAAACTTCTTTTCTGTACTACTACGTGAAGCTAAGATGATTATTCCAGCATTTTTAGAGAGCTTTCAACTTGATAGTTTCTAATATACAAAGAGGCTTTGTAAACCCACTGATTCCTCCAAATATTCTAAACTACCTGCATTTTCAATTCTAATTTCTTATTACATCCAAATACCATACACTGTTCATTTAAAAAGAAACTCTATTTAAAAAGTAACTCTATTTTCCAGGCACTTAAAAACTTATTACCCACCTTCTCCTGCCACCCTTTCCAAGTTTACTTACTTGTTAGTAAATTGGATTACTTTCATCAGTTAAAAGAGCTGTAGTCATGAGCATAAAGCTAGCCATTGTTATAAATACTTGCTTAAGATTGCAAAAATCGCAAGGTTTCCAACAAAAGTTTGTAAAAATAGAGAGGTGCTAATTTGGATAATACACTTTTTGCATTTTCTTAAAGGGCTTGACATTTAACTTTAAGTCATCCAACTTTGGAAATGTTATCATATTAAAATATAAGAAAACTGTTGGATGTCATAGAGTGGTGGCAATTTGGTGAAGTGAAAAATGCTAGTATTTCCCTTTCAATTCCACCACTGCTTATGAGCACTTAAGTAATCAATATACTGGCTCCATTAGGATGACCCAATCCTGCCTCAGAGAATTTTGCATTTTATTCTGCTTTGAAGTGAGGTAAGAATGTGCTTATGTGAATAATTGGCAGTTGAAAATATGCCAGCTTCATTCAGTGTGGAAAATTAAATTTGGCATCGAGTCTAAGTTATTTAGTGCATACAAATATGGTTTTCTATACATTTTAAATGATGCTGTCAAGCCTATTACAGCCAACTCATGATTTTTTTGTATGATTAGAAAATAAAGAAAGAATGATTAAATAACTTTGTTTAGCCAATCATTTGAACATTCCACTCTGCCAAAAGTTTTGACGGTCTGATGGATTTCTGATTTCAACCTTTTTATTTGCCAGAAGGGCGGTTAATAAAACTGTGACCATGGTCAGCAATGTGTAAGGCAAAGGAAGATGGAGGGAAGTAAAGTCCTACCAGATAATTATTCCATGAGTAACAATGAGACATACAGACATTGGCTGCAGAAGAGAAAGAATCTGATTTGTAGACCGTCAAAACTCTTTTATTTTTATTGATTTTTAATCTTTGCAGTACTAGGGGATTGAATTTAGTGTCTCACACATGTTAGGCAAGTGCTCTACTACTGAGCTGCACCCCCAACCCCAATGTTTTGTTTTGTTTTGTTTTGTTTTGTTTTGTTTTGTTTTGTGACAGTATCTCACCAAGTTGTGCTGGCTACTTCTGGTCTTGAATTTGGGACCCTCCTGCCTCAGCCTCGGGAATAGCTAGGAAGACATCTATGCACCCCTGTGCCCAGCTACCAAGAAAGCTCTTTGATGATTCTGCTTTGGAAGAGGATGAGGACTTCTGCAAGCATTTGCAATTCTGCATTAGTTGGAGAATATCTTCCTTCTTCTGGTCTTACCTACGTTTTCTGAATCAGCACCACAAAGGAAAGGAAAGGCTCAAGGTCATGTGCTCCTCTACTCTTCTCACGGGAATCTTGCTCATCTTCTTTGCTATAATCACCCCTTTCTTGTCTTCATAAAACACAGCTTCTTTTCTCAATAGTCTTTGCTAACTCTGAGTGTTTCCTCCTTGACATCTGTGCTTTACTTTTCTTTCTTTGGAATTACTCACTTCCTTCACTTCTTGCTCATAAGCTGGTGATGTCACAAGACACAGCACGTCTACGGGCTTGTCTCAGTCAAGATTCTCCCTGAACCAGAAATAGTAACAAATTGAAGTCACCATGACAAAAAGGAAGGAGGAGGAGGAGAAAGAGCAGGCGGTAATGGCGGAGGGAGGTGGTAGGTCTTGGGATGAGGTCCTGACACAGGAGTTAGGAAAGATGACAGGGGTCAAGGCAGCCTCTTTCTAAGATTCTCTCACTGCCTCAAACAACTGCTCACACTGAAGACTTCCTCTCTCTGCCCTTCTTCTACTTTTTCACCTCTCTGGTGTTCTTCCTTCTAAGGAGCTGTCTGCTTCTACGAGGTTTTCTGTTGTGGATTTTTTTCTCTTCTTGAGTTTGCTTAACCTTAGCTCAAGCCAGCCACGGAGATTAACAGTCATTGCTGGCTCCCAAATCTGAGGCTTTCTATGACTCCATCAACTGTGGCCAGTGGAATAGGATCATGGACATTTCAGACACGTCTGGGAAGGTCTTCCACGCCGCCCAGCTGATTGCTGACTTGAATAGCCATCTCAGTGAACATCGCAAACATCCCAAAGTCATCCCGCTCGTCCAGATTCTAGGCCTAAGGTACAGCCAGCCCTCTTTACCAAGGGTTGTATCCCCAGGGATTCAACCAACTACAAACTGATAATATTCAAGGGAAAACGTTTTGTCTATACGGAACATAAAGATGTTTATTTCTTGTCATTCCCCCCTAAGCACTACAGTATAATTATTTACATGGCATTTCTCTTGTATTAGTGAGTATAAGTCATCTAGAGATGCTTTAACGTACATTAGAGGATTGTGTAGGTTATTTGCCAGTATTGTGCTATTTTATATAAGGGACGTAAGCATCTTTCGATTTTGGAATCCAGGGGACTAATGCCCTGCAGATACTGAAGAAGGCTGTACTATAACCACCAAGTGTGGAATTTACCACCCTTGTACAACCAACCAGACAATCCTGTCCTGCTTTGCATTTCTACAAAAAGAAAAGCAAAATCCACAAGCAAGTGCCAGAAATGCGTCCATTCTCAAGTTCAAGCTCTCCATGATTTTAAACCTATCTGGGTCCACAATTCTCACTGTTAATCACTACATTCAGGGATCTTTTTGAAAGTTCACATACCTTTATCTTTTCCTCTCTTTTCATATCATCACCCTAATTCATGTTCTATTTTCCCCTCCTCTGACATTTTTCTCAGCTATATTGTCTGATGTCTCTCCTTTCCAATTAAATCGCTCTTTAAAATAATCACCTAAAAGCTCTGTTGCCACAATGACATGGGAAACTTAGGAATTTGCCTTGGGCTTTATTGCATTAAATTTCCTGTCCTTTCTTTGGCTCTCATGTTCTCCTACTTCTTGGCCTTCAGGTGGCCTTCCTGTGAGCTGGACACATTTGCCTGGGCACCTGGTCTTCCATTCTTCACCTTCTCAGAAGGATGTAGGTTTTACTAAGTTGAAACCCTCGCACAGAACAAGTTTCCCTAAAAGAAAATGTTTCCTATCATTAAAGGCCTTAAATTTATGGTATTAATAATAAAAAGTTTTAGCTTTTAGTGAAAATACTATTTTCATCTTCCCTTGACTGTATTTTTCATTAAAGGAAAATTCTCAGCTACACTGATTGATTGTCCAGCTAATACCTTGTGCAAGAAAAAAAAGATTCCATTCCAGCTCTTCTCTCCAGAAGACCATTTTGGGGTTGGATCTCTGAAATCTATCACATTCTCAGCATCTGTCTTTGGAGGCAACAAGTCTTTTATGATTATGTGTAAGAAACTAAAGGAGGTTGGAACTTAAATAGACCAGAACCCTTGAAATATCCCAGCAAGATGCCCTGCACTAAATCAACTTGTCTTCAAACAACGAAGAAAAGAGAGGACATTCGTCCTGAGGTGAAGATTAATTTCCATGTATTTAAAACCACATTCAAAAACAATTATTCGCCACTAATGGTGCCACATGAAGTGGACGATTTCTTTTTTTATTGCACGCTATTTGAAGGTTCATTCCAATGGGGCTGAGGGGTCCTGAGCTTACTGTAAGCTTTTGATTAGCTGGGGTATCAGAGCTGGCAAGGCCGAAAGCAGCTGTTATAGCAACACATGCCTATCATTTGCTGTTGACAGGCATTAATAAAAGCCTAATTCGAGGAAATTATGAAAAACCTACTCATTATGCAATCTGGTTTATGTTTTGGCATGTGGCAATCATTGGCCTGATGGCCGAGAAACCTGCATTTCCAGAACTTTACGGCCCGCGTTTCAACTGCAGGCCCAGGCTGAGCTGCCAGGTTCACTCACGTTTGCTCCTCTGATTGCCTCGAGGCAGGTCCAGGTTTTCTTTATGATGCGGTAGGAGTCAGCCTGGGTCATGGTGGGATGGACTCCGGAACCAGGCTCCTCAGCAGAAATAGGTACTTGGCTCTTACAAGAAATTTAATTCTGGTCTGTCTATCAAGAGCACTCACCTAAAATTCCTCCCCACCCCCGCTCTTAACTTGTTCCTTATGGCTTCTTGGACTTCCTTGTGATTCTATCCATAGGAAATTCCCCTGAGGATAGTAGGACAATTCCCATCAGTCCCAAGTCTGCAGAGCAGAGAGCAACTTGTGCGTGACTTGTAGCTACCGTGAAACTTGACTATAGCCAGTAAGAAGTCATGTTTAAAAGATCTGATTTCTTTTCAATTAAGGAGATTTTCCTGTAAACTGTGTCCTCTTAAAAATGCAGGTCAGAGAGAGTTGTTGCAGTTAGGTGCTGTGGAGTGAGATCCTACTCACAGTGACCGTGTGTACAACAGAATGAAACTCTCCCTGACACTGTGTTGGGCACACAATCTTTTTTATGTTTAAGTCTGTTGCAGCTACTGTGTCACTCCATCTAGGTCTTCCTTTCTCTCTTTGACCTGCCACACAGAAAGAGTTGTTGGTGGTGTTAGGTGTCATCGAGTCGAGTCCAACTCATAGGGACCCTCATAGGGTTTTCAATGGCTGACTGTTTCAGGATTGCCTCAGAAGTGGATTGCCACATTCGCCTCCCATTTATGTGAGGCTGGGAATCGAACTCAGGACCTCAGAGACTGCAGAACAAAGCTCTACCAGAGCTAAATCTCAGCCCACAGAAAGAGTCAGGAAAACCTTAAAATAATGTGACTTTATAATCTGTGCTTCCTGTTATCTTATTGTCTTGTTAAATATTAAACTTTAAAGAAAACAGTTGACAATGCAGCACCTATGAAAAATTGGCTCCTCCCACTGGCCCGACTTATGTTGATCCTGGGTAAACAGTGACGGCAAAGTGTCATTCTTGAAAAAGATCCTCCTTTTTTAAGTCTTGCCTTTCTCTAACTGTCCAAAGATATGTCAGGAAAATTTCTCTTCATCCCTCTCTTCCTCCCTCTCTTCTTTGTTTTCTTCATTCTCTCTCCCCCTACCTCTTTCCCTTTTTCTTTCTTCCCTTCCTCCCTCCTACCCTCCCATCCTTCTTCATCTCCCTCCTCCTTTATTTCTCTTAGTGTCTTATTCCAATTGCTCTTTCTTTGTTCCATGCATTTTCTTTTTAATTTTATTTTTGACAGAGTCTCGCTATATAGCCCAGGCTAGCCTCGAACTCACAAACTCCTACCTCAGCCTCCTAAATAGTGGGATTATAGGTGTGTACCACTACGCCTGGCTACTTTAATTTCGGTGAGAAATTTTTAATTCCCAAAGCAGTGAAAATGGACACAGTGACTTGTTTTACTTCAGCAGAAGCCCACTCTGATTTGGAGTCACAGGGTACAGTGCCGAGCAGGGCTGGGCTCTCCATGGGTTGGAAGGGTGAATACAACCCCTTTCTGTGGACTGCTCCAAGACCAGGGAACACAGCATGTCTGCTCTTCTGGTCTCAGAAGTTCCAACATGAGGTACTAATTCAATAGACTCAAGACTCTGCTCCATCTGCAATTGAGGAAGGTGGAGGAATCCTGAGAAGTATAATATGTTTTAACTTCACTTATTTATCATAACGTATTGGCCATATATCATATGTTAGTGTTGAGACGGCTGAAGTTACCTTGGTAGAGTCTAACTTAAAAAAAAAAACACCTCAATTTTATATAGATATCGTTTACATGTAGAAAGCATTCATTTCAGTGTGTGCTGTGATGCATTATGATCAGTGTAAATAATCAAGAACTATAAAACTTCAATCACCACCAAATTTCCCCCATGCACCTCCCTGGAATCTTCTGTAAGTGGTATTATATACCCAGGGCTTAAAAAACTTATTTTTATTATTTATTTATTAATTTTAATTTTTATTTTTGGCAGTACTTGGGGGTTGAAGTCAAGGTCTTGCCCATCCTTTCAAGTGCTCTACCACTAAGCTGCACCCCCAGACCCCCTATTTTTCATCTCGGGCTAGAGTCTTGCAAAGTTATACGGGCTGCCTGTGGCCTTGAACTCACCATCCCGATCCCTCTACCTCCCAACTCATTGGGATTTCAGGCGTGAGCCCCCATGCCCAGCTCCCAGTGCTGTTCTGTCTCTGATATCTGTGCGTGAGCATTTGGTCCTGCTTCTCAGTTCATCCGTGTCATTGTGTTTGCCAGAAGTTCATTCTTTTTTATTGCTGTATTCTATTCCACCGAACAGTAGAAGTCCAATCTGTTTATCCTTTCATCTGTCAACAGGCATTTGAGTTTTTCTTTTGCTATCGTAAGTAGAACTACCAGGAACATTTTATGCAGGCATTTGGGGGAACATATGTTTCCATTTCTCTCGGGTGAGTATCTAGGGGAGGATTACAAGGTCACGTGGTAAACATACATTGAACTTTCTAGGATGTTGCTGTCTCTTTTTCAAGTGTTTTAGCAGTTTTGCACATCAGTTGTTATTTTTTCTTTGAGAGCACTTGGTATTATTTTGTTCTTTTTTATTTTAAAAAAACCCTACAGTTGTTCTAAGTATGTATCTCAATACGGTTTAAATTCGCATTTTCCAAACACAAATTCTACGGATATAAAGTCTACTGATGTAGAACATTGTGTCATGTGGTTTGTGTCAAACAAAAGCTCAAATCTTTTGTCTTTTTTTAAATGATGTCATTTTTCATTATTGAGTCATAAGAAATTTTTAAAAATATAAAACATGGATATGTGTTCTTTTTTTATATATATGCACAGCAAATATTTTCTCCAAGTATCTAATAGTACAATTCATTATGGTTATTTTCAAGGATTTAGCACTTCTTTTCAAGTATTTATTTCTTCAGGTATATTATGTAATGATTTTAAGTTTTGAAAAAAATTATTTTGGCATTTTCACAAGAAATGATTAAATTTATCAGTGATCCTGGGAGAAGCTAGAGAGGTTTACAAAGTTATCTTCCCTTTTAGTTATGTGGTATGATTTTCCGTTTGTCAAACGTTGCAAGTAAACTTTTATGGTTTTAATGCAGTCATCAATGAATATTTTTGTTAATGCTTAAATAATTTTCCACTGTACTTCCTTATTATCTTGCAAAGTTGATCTGTTTGAATAATTATTGCAACATTTGGGGAAAATCATGTCACTTTTCAGAAATGGCTCCCAAATCCTGACAGTTGGATATAATAAATATCTACTTACTCAATAGGTAGAGCTCTCTGCAGATCTGGGGGACTCCCTGGGAAGTCACTCTCTGCTTCGTCTCACTGATACTGTCGTGTCTGACTTGGGGACCTCAGTATCAGCAAGTGCTGTGGCCATTGCCTTAGCCAGAGGAAGGGGGATTGGAGGATCGAGCACCACCAAGTAAAATGCTTTGGTCTAAAAACAGACTTGGGTCACTTCTGCTTACATTTCACGGCCAGCTTTAGTCACACGGCTACCACTCACTTCAAGGGAGGCAGATAAATATGTACCCCAGAGAGGAGAAGCATAGAATATTGATAAACAGTGCTCACGCCCTCCAGCTTTGGTTCATGGACTCAAGTCTCTTGTTATTGTTGTTGTTGTTGTTAGGTGCCCCTGAGTTGGTATCCAACTCATACCTACCCTGTGTACAACAGGTGAAACACCATTGTCAGTGCTTCTCTGCTATTCATAGGGTTTTCAATGGTGGATTGATTTTTTGGAGTTGCCGGGTCCTTCTCCCAAGCCTACAGCACCTGGTGTTCCCAAGCGGTCTTCCGTCCAAGGACTAACCAGGTCTGACCCTGCTTAGCTTCCGAGATCTGATGGGATTGTATACCACAGGGCTATGGATGCAGGCCTCTTGTTATTAGATATAAGAATATTTCATTTGGTTTTTCAGAAGTGCTAGGCAGTCATTCACATGATCTTCAAATGATGTTATTGCCTGTTTAAAAATAATGTGGAATTGATGAAAACTTCCAAAATAGTGTAGACTAATTGTAGTGACTCTTTTACTTCGATTTAAAGGTCCCACCTCAAACTGAGGCATGAGGGTGTAGTTACGATTTGATGTACTGTTTGTTGTTGTTCAGTGCTGTGGAGTTGGGTCTGACTCAGAGCAACCCTCATAGGGTTTTCAACAGTTGATGGTTTCGGGATTGTTTTGGGAGTGGGCTGCCATGTCCTTCTCCCATTATTGTGGTGCTGAGGATAGAACCCACGTCTTCAGAGAGTGCAGAGCAGCTCTATCAACTGGGCTAAATCCCAGCCTGTGATTTGATGTAGAGGACCAAAAATGGAAAGAAGCTTCAAAAACACAGTAAAAATAACTTGCACTAAACAAAAAATTGAATTTCTCATACGACTTTTTAAAAATCTATTGTAACAATCACCTGATTTTTCTTCCATGGCCCATTGGCGTCATAAATTAAATCAGTGTATTGTTTTAAATTAAGCCATCTTTATATTCATAGGCTAAATAATCCTCAACTATTTTGGCTTTTAATATGGTGACATGCTTGATTTAATGGGGTTTTATATAAGAACGATTTTATTGTACTAATAATTGGGCTGGATCTGGAATTTTCTTTCTAGTGCTACCTTTGTCAGGTTTCAAGGGTTCCTTTGTTGTCTCTAAAAAGAATTGAGAAGCTTTGTGTCCTTCTCATACTCTGAATAGCTTATAAAACCTGGGAAAAATTATAAAGCAGCTATGTCTATAAAATCAGCTAGGCATCATCCTTGGACTTTAACCATTACAATGTTGTCGTTTCTTCTTTTATCTTTCTGTGTTCACATACATACACACAAACCTTCTTCAATTGATTTTGATGATTTAAATGCACTCAGAAAACTTTCTAATCTTTTTACACTCCGAAGTATCAAAAATTATGTATATATTATTTTATGCCTTAAAAACACGCTTTTGAGGGGCTGAGTGCTCGGTGGTAGAGTATTTGCCTAGCATGCATATTGTCCCAAGTGTGATCTCCAGCACCACAAAAAAATGCACATTTTTTTTGTATTGACATTTATTTGTATATTTTTTCTCACAATCATATTTTATATTTATTGTTCAGTTCTATTTTCTTTATTTCAGTAAATCAAAGATTTCTGTTAGCTTTATTTCCCCTTTTAAATGTTTACCTCTATAAATTTCATTCAGAATACATCTCTGACTATGTTCATTACCTGATGTTATATAATGATCTCATATATATTATCTCCCAACAAGGCTATAAATTTATTTTTTTCCTCTTTGAGATAATTTATTGGATAGAGTATATAAATTTTCCAGTTATTTGTGTGCTATGATGTAATGCTTTGTTATTAATCTCCAATTTAACTGCATGGGTCAGAAAATGTAGTATGCATGGATTCTACTTATTGAAGTTTCTTCTGATGACTAATGGTTGGCTATTATTATAAGTCAGTGATTTTCAAATAGTTGTTGTAGTTGTTGTTAGGTGCTGTCGAGTTGGTATGCAACTCATAATGACCCTACATACAACAGGGGAAACACTATTGTCAGTGCTTCTCTGCTGTTCATAGGGTTTTTAGTGGTGGATTGATTTTTGGGAGTGGGTTGCCAGGTCTGTCTCCCAAATCTATAGCACCTGGTGTTCCCAGGTGGTCTCCCATCCCAAGGACTAACCAGGCCTGACCCTGCTTAGCTTCCAAGATCTGACAGGATCAGATGCCAAAGGGCTAAGGCTGCAGGCTTTTCAAATAGTAGAGTGTATGAAATGCATATATCCAGCCCCTTTCTGGAGATTAAAATTAAACAGGGGTGGGAATTTTATTTTCTGTCAGTACTCACTCCCAAAGCAATCCCAAAAATAGCCATTGGACACCTGATGAGATGAGATGGTCTCTATGACTCGGACCTGACTCCATCATACTTAACAACAACAACAACAACAACAACAACAACAACAACCAGTACTCAATTGGTCCTGGTACAAATACCTTCTGAGAAACGTAACTTTAAATGACTCAGAGACACTTGAATAAAATCTCTTATCTCTATTGATAGAGATAAAGATCTATAATCCAGGGTAGGCTTCCATGGAATTATTTAAATCTGTACACATTTTGAGAAGAATTGGAGTAACACAGGAAACTATGCATTTCCAAGAGCACTGGAGGCATCCAGGAGTGAGACCCAGGCTAAGCTTTGAAGGAGGCTCTCGGAGTGGACCAGACAGGGGATTGCTTCCTCCAGAAGCCACCACTGTGGCTGTGCCTGCCTCTCTGACACTCAGGAAGCTGGAGAACAAAGGTCCTGAAATGCTGCTACCAGCAGAGCTCAGTTTCTATCACGCTTGCAGATAGGACCAGGCAAAAAGGAATCAGGATCAGACAAGTGTCACATCTCTCTTGTGCATTCCAAGTTCTGCGTAACTGCAACCCAGACAGAGCTAATTCACACCTGGAATTCCAAAGGAACCCGGAGGACATAGCTTTGAGCTTTCAAATCTCTCCCAGTGGGGTGATAGGTTATATTATGAAAGCATCCATGTAAGGTAGAAACACTTCCTTTAGGAATACGGCAATAGTCGTGATGTGGAAAGAAAGATTACATGATATATTGAGAAAGTGAAGTCCATGCTGTATTGATAGATGGTCTACGATGGAGAAGCTAAAGACAGCTTCAAGAGTTTGACAATGTATGGCAGTAAGGTTAGGGCTATCATTGAACAAGATACGGAAGCCAAAGAGAAGGGGTGTGTGCGTGTGTGTATGTGTGTGTGTGTGTGTGTGAGAGAGAGAGAGAGAGAGAGAGAGAGAGAGAGAAAGAGAGAGAGAGAGAGAATATTAAAGGAATATAAGCAGAGGCAGATAGTAAATACTATTTTATAAATTTTCAGTCCAAGTTCACGTGAAATTATTCAGAGAACACCTAGAATCTAATGGAACATCTGAGCTTTCCAGCAAGAAAATATAACTATAAAAATTGAAGAGGGAAACTGTCTGTCTTTTAATGTATATGAAAAATCAAGCATAAAGGAAAAGGTAAATTAAGGACACTAAAGTTTAAGAAAATAGTAATGTAGGAAAGCCATTTTTCCTGATATACAGAAAGAGTTTCTTGTACTAGGATGCAGAAGACATAGTTTGACATTTTCATTCTATTTTTAGAATAGACTATGTTACAGGGGCCTGCAGCTATAGCCCTGTGGCATCCGATCCCGTCAGATCTCGGAAGCTAAGCCGGGTCAGGCCTGGTTAGTACCTGGATGGGAGACCGCCTGGGAACACCAGAAGCTGTAGGCTTGGGAGAAGGACCTGGCAACCCCCTCCCAAAAAGCAGTCTGCCATTGAAAACCCTATGAACAGCAGAGAAGCACAACAATAGTATTTCCCCGGTTGTACAGTGGGTCGCTATGAGTTGGATATCGACTCTACGGCACCTAACAACAACAACATGTTACAGGAGCAAGTAATTTAATCTTTTTGAACGTAATCTTCTTCTCTACAAGTAGTATGTATGAGTTAGTTATTGCTGTGTAACAAGTCCCACCCTAAGACTCATTGCATTGGAACAGTAAGCATTTAGTTTTTCTAATGAGTCTTCATGTCAGCCAGGTTGTTCTTTGGAAGGAGACTGGAATTACTCGTGTTCACCTGTAGTTTAGGGAAGCATCTCTGGTGACTTTGGCTATTTCTCCTACATATGCGGGGTTTGGCTAGCAGCAGGCTGGGCCAGGATGTCTTTGTTAAAGACAACTGGCATCACCTGTCTGTGGCTACTAAACCTAGAGCTTGTTTACTGGGCAATCAAAAGTTTCATGAGAAAGAGAATTTAGTCCTTTCAAGGACTAAGTTTGGAATTGTGACCCTGTCACTTCCCATCTCTTTGAGTCACAAAGCTAGCTAGGTATGGGATGAAAAATCTTGGGAAATGAACAATAAGTTATAGATATTGGTAGTTGTTTGGGGATGAAGGGATTATGGGTAATTTTTATTTTTGTTTTAAAATTATTATTAGCTTAATACATTTTATACCTTGAATTTCTATGATTAGAAAAACTATATGATAAAGACACATTCATTATCTGGGAAATACACTTACAAGTATAATATAAATTATTAATTAATTTGTAGCATGAATAGGATTGAGGTAACTTTCTGCTTTGAGAGATCAGCTCAAAAACTGACTTGAATATCCTTTCCTAAAATGATGACCAAAATTTCCATAAACTGATCCTTCTTGAGATTTCTATGAATTTCCAGAAGGTTAGGTTATTTTCATTCTTCCTCTGCTCCTGTCCTTGTCTAATTTCTTTGCTTTTCTCTTAAATAGCATTCATCATCAGCTTTTGGGAGTGTGCAGACATTATTGTGGGCTTGATGGGGTGACCATGAGTAATGTGACAAATAACTTCATATATCACAGAAAACATGACTTAAAATGTTAGATGTATTTGTTAGTAAGGGTCCCACTCTGTCACTGCCCTGCCCCCAAATCTCCCTGTCCCCTTGCCAGGCTACCAGCTTGCCCGGTCTCCACCTTCTCTTACATTTATTTCAGTAATATTGAAAATGTATAGAAATGGAGAAAATGATTTCAAAAGGTGTAAATGATGTTATTCCTATGGGTTACAGTAGTACAAAAATCCACAATATATACATTTGTCCAGCAAATATTTTTTAAGCATCTACCATCTTCCAGCTGCTCTGCTCAGTCCTTATTGTTGTTGTTGTTTGGTGCCATCAAGTTGTGTCTGACTCATAGCAACCCTCATAGGGTTTTCAATGGCTGACTGTTTCAGGACTACCTTGGTAGTGGATTGCCACATCCTTCTCCCATTTTTGTGGTGCTGGGAATCGAACTGGGGACCTCAGAGACTGCAGAGTGGCGCTCTACCAACTGAGCTAAATCCCATCCCATGCTCAGTCCTAGGAGTGCATTATTAACCTGATGAAGCTCACCTCCTAATACCATCTCACTCTCTATACGTGTTAGGAGAATAAACTATTACTCTCAATGCCTGACTTGGAATCTTCCCTAAAATTTTTGTATATTATTTTTTTAAAGTAAAGCATATCTCGCACTTTCCTTGAGTTGTAGTAGGGGTACAACCCAAAATCGAGGTGATGGAACTACAGTCAAGAGTGTTTGCAAAGCTGTCCAGGAACCATCTAAAAATTATTTATTCTATTCCTCTTTTGCCCTGGCATAGACCAGCCTCTCATGTCTTTATCCCTGTTGAGTGCTATTATCTCTATATGCACAAGAGAAAACACCTAAGTGCCAGCCCTTGCAAGGATTTTAAGAAGTTAATGCAGATCTACAAATTCCTTTATGGGAGACAGTGTAACCTTCAAGAAGGAAAGAGGCTGGGGGTGTTGGTGGAATTCAATAGCCCATTCAGTGTTGAAATGGGAACACTAAAGCCACTCTTTGGGTAAATTCATGCCAGATTTGGCCCGCAGCTCTGGCTGGGCAGCTCCCAGATGAGAGCAACACTTTAGCCTGTGATGGAGGAGCGCTGAATAATGCCTCTTTGAATTAGTTTCAAAATAATGCTGCAATGCAGACAGACAACTTCTGATGCCAGAGTGCAAGACCAGCGCATAATAGCAGTCTGTTAGAGAACTCAGAGTACCACTATGGTTATTAATATAAATTAAAAACCATGAAAAAAATCCAGAATAAACTGGCATCAGATAACAAACCTAAGAGCAGTGCAGCAGAGTTTCTATCAAGTCAAGTATATTTAAAATAGTTCAACCCATTGGGGATACTTCCCAAGACCCCCAGTGGATGCTTGAAACCATGAATAGTACTAAGCCGTATATATGATGTCGTTTTCCTATAGAGGCATAAAGTTTAATTTATAAATTAGGCACAGTAAAGTATTAACAACTAAAAACAGCACAATCACAAAAATATACTGCAGTAAAAGTTATGTGAATATGGTTTCTCAAGAACTATACTGTACTCTATCCATCCTTCCCATTTCTGTGATGATAGGTAATGACACAATGCTTTTGCAATGAGATAAATGGAGCAGTTATTGTGACACAGAGTTAGGCAACTAGGTAGGGGCTACTTGAAAACAAACCCTGTGAAACTAAGTTTTTCTTATAATCAAGACGGCTACTAAGTGATCTAACAGGAGTGTAGCATATAGGATGTGGAAAACCTGGACAGGGATGATTCATCTCCTGGGCAAAATGGAGCAGGATTTCCAGTGGTATTGATTCTGATAGTAACAAACATATCATTAACTACTCTGAACCTCAGAATCTCATCTGTGAATACAGATGTGGAATATAATAGTTTGTTCCCACTACCTGCCCCAAATATTAAATGAATCAACTAATTATGCCCCAAGGGTGGCAAATACTGGGGTCCTTAGAATACTGACTGATGCTGCTTAAAGGAATAGAATGGAAAACTAGAAACTATTCAGGAATTTTGGTTTTGATAAATCAGGCCAAATATGCCTCCCCACGGCAGTGATTTGCTGAATCAGGACAAATGCATGCATGTATGGTGTTGCCTGAATATTTGAGCAACGGCACTCAGAAATAAACTGCTGAGTAGTTAATGAAGCAAATCTTGAAATAATGCCTATACCTATCAATTAATAAAATCAGACCATAGCATATCACAAATGCTAAAAACTAAAATATTGCTTTAATGAATAGAGTTCAGATTACATAGTTGGTCTCATAATTACATAGCTAAATTGCTCATTCTGGTTGTCACGTCTGGTTCACAAAGATTATCACACAACTCTTTTGAATGTTAGGACTGGTATGGATAAAACAATCTTGCCAACACTGGTATATACTTGCATATTTTCCATTGATAGTCTTTGATGGTATATTTTTCACTGGTATATTTTCCATCGATAGTCTTTATTCACTTTTTACCATGGTATTGTTATTTTTAGGTGCCCTCTGGTCGGGTCTGACTTATAGTGACCCTATGTACAACAGAACAGACACTCCTTGATTCTGTGCCAGGCACATGGTCTTTTTTATCCTTAAGCCCATTATTGCAGCCACTGGGTCAATCCATCTAGTTGGGGATTTTCCTTTCTTTCATTGACCTGCCACTCTCCCAAACATGATGTCCTTTTCCAGGGACTGGTCCCTCCTGACAACATGTCTAAAATACATCAGATGCAGTCTTGCCACCCTTGCTTCCAAGGAGTACACTGGTTGTACTTCTTTATTTTCATATGTTGTTAGGTGCCCTCGAGTCGGTATCCGACTCATAGTGACCCTCATAGGGTTTTCAATGGCTGACTGTTTCGGGATTGCCTTGGGAGTGGATTGCCAGGTCCTTCTCCCATTTTTGCAGTGCGGGGAATTGAACTCAGGACCTCAGAGACTGCAGCGCAGTGCTCTACCAACTGAGCTATATCCCAGCTCCTTTATTTTCATATAGAACCCTTAAATTAGGAACTTTTTATTCATTGTTGATAGGAATACAAAATGCTACATGTACTTTGGAAGAAAGTTTTCCTGTTTCTCCAAAACCAAACATCCTCACACTCAGTAGGTAAATGGATAAAAACTCTGGTAAATGCAGAAAGGGGAATATTATTCACTCCACCTCCAACAGAAATGAGCCATCGAGCCATGAAAAGACAAGAAAGAAACTTAAATACATATTACTCATTGAAACAATCTGAAAGGCTATTGACCATTGTTGTTGTTGTTGTTGTGAGGTGCCATCGAGTCGGTATCCGACTCATAGCGACCCTCATAGGGTTTTCAATGGCTGACTGTTTCGGGATTGTCTTGGGAGTGGATTGCCAGGTCCTTCTCCCATTTTTGCGATGCTGGGAATTGAACTTGGGACCTCAGAAACTGCAGTGCAGCGCTCTACCAACTGAACTATAGTATTATAATTATATGACATTCTGGAAGTAACAAAAAGTCTGGAGACAATAAGACGATCAGTAGTTGCCAGTCTGGGGGTGGGATAGAGAGGAATAATTAAAGTAGAGAGGATGTTTAGGGCAGTGAAAATCTTCCATGTGGTACAATAATGGTGGATACATTGGTCAGAACCCACAGAAAGTTCATCACCGATAGTGAACCCCAATGTGAGTCCAATGGACGGGCTGTGGATGATTTTGATGGCTGAATGCAGGTGGATCAATCTGAAGAAATTTATCACCCTCTTGGGGGATGTAATGAAGCCTGTCTGTGTGGGGGGCAGTGGGCACATAGGACACCTCGGTACTTTCTTTTCAATTTTTCTGTGAACCTCAATGTGCTCTAAAAGAAGTCTTTTTTTTTAAGTAGCCATTTTTCCAGCATGTTAAAAATGCATGCACAACCACGATATAATCTTATAAATATAAGTCATATAGAAATGTTGTTTGGTGGGCCTTACAGAAGTATGAGGAAATGGAATAAAGAGAAATCAAACTTCTCCGCAGTTTACCATCCTGAGGATTTTCCATCCAGTAAGGCCTATTGAAGAGAGAACGCAAACAAGAAGATGCAAGAAATAAAACCAAATGAAAGAGGCGGAAAGAAAGGGAGAAAAGGAGAAAGGAAAGTAGTCAGTGAAGTGGGATTTAAGTTGTTGGGCGACAGCATAGGACTCCATTACCATATCTTTTTTTTCTTTCCCTTTTTTTTTAATAGTATTCTCTGAAAAGCACTAGATGTAATAAAGTCAATTTAAAATTTGTTCTCCCAATCTTTTGCATCTGTAATTTTCCCATTAAACGTAAATGCCCATGAGGCAAGCTATTTGCATTACATTGCATTTGCAGTCTTTAAAACAAACTATAAATCCCTTCCTTGTTTCATGTGATTGATGCTGTGTGTATAAATACCACCATAAACCTCAAAGGGGGCTAACGGTGACAATAAATTAAAGTTTTCAAGTCTGGCAGCATCTCGGCTCTCCAGCCCTTGATCTTAAGCAACGTTGTTAACCCCCGCCTTATTGCCCTCCTGAACCTTTCCCCCCCACTCCTTTCCTGCTCTGCCCCCCATTCTGATTTCCTTGGGAAACACCTTCCTGGCCAAGCGAGGCACACCAGGCCAGGGGTAGGCAGTTAATTAAGTCGAGGCAGCTCTGCTTGGGAGAGATCGAAGGCCCTGACTTGCAGCCTTCCTCGGTTTGAGATCAAGAATCGGGGCCCTTCCTTCTGTAAACAATGGCCGGCCACAGAGATACCGATGAACAGGCCCAGACCCCACGATCGGCTGCTGTCACGGCAATTGTCTCCCTCTGCATGAGCTTCCACCGAGAGAAGGAGGAGACTTGAGTCGCCGGTGGAGAGAGGGAAAGTGGGGAGAGAGAGCCGGCTGGCTGCATTGTTCAGTTTCCAGTGATGAAGCCTTCCCTCCACCCTCATTTTTGCACTCTGTATCTCAAGATTCCACAAGGATAGAATTGCTTTATTTGTTAAAACGTAGAGCGGGACAAAGAGAATTCTTTACCTACATCAGAAGGCTTCGTTCAAACGTAAACAAAGCTAAGTCCTCTTGGGAACTTCACAGGACTCTCTAGTCCTGGTAATTAATTGATGGGGACCTCTGGTAAATTCCTTTCTGTCTCTGTCTCACTGCAGTGGGACTGGATTTGGAGAAAACTCAAGACAGTGGTCATGTAGAAGTCGTAGACATGAACTCCCTGACTCTACTTCCCTCCCATCTCAGTGTGAGATGGTTCTTCCCTGACAGGCAACCGTGAATTCCTTGACCAGCCTCGTGACTATTTCCTCAAACTGTGTTCAGGCTAATTGATTTGGAGTACACTGGGGTTTCCGAATGTTTCCTCCAAAGCACCCCATAATTTATTTTGTATTTTCCCCCAGAATAAAATGAAAATGATTGTAAAATCCCGCGTCGATTTTCCTAGCTGTGTGTTTCATATACGACTTCAAAATGGGAGCATAAATTAACAGGACTTCACAGCTGCTATAAGCAAAGTTCTTGGGGGACTGGCAAATCTTCAAGGATGGGTAAATTATCCCCCCAGAAGGGAGAGGAAAGACACAGAGGAAAAGCGATTGGGAAGTGGGAAATGAAGACAGAGGAAGGAGATGGAGGCAGTGAGAGAATGAAGCTAATTAATTAATTTAGGCTATTAATCTAAAAGAAATGTCCTTTGACAATCTCAGAGTCACTGCCATATCCCTAGTGGATATTTACAGAGCCATTGAAATACGTTTGGAAAAAAATACTTGTCGTGGTTTCTCATTTCTTCTAGGATCTTTTCATAATCTAGGTAGAAGAAGCCAAGAGATATTGACTTGGGGGGAAAAAAATTGGACCAAGATGGGTTTCTCAAGACTTCTTTTGGAATGACAGAGCTACCAGACTTGGGACTCGCTGTTCTGTGTTCTTCCATGACACCAAAATCCCTGGGCTATCCTGTGACAGGCCACGGATCCGCCTCCTCATGCATCTGCTTTTACAACAGTCTCCCAATATCCAGCTGGAAGCAGGACTGAAAACAGACTTACTTGAAGAAACACAATTTATTAACCTCTGCAAAAGACCCTTTGAATGCATTTAAACCTTAGTAAGGGAATGCAGCCGTAGCCCTGTGGCATCTGATCCCGTCAGATCTCGGAAGCTAAGCAGGGTCGGGCCTGGTTAGTACTTGGATGGGAGACCACCTGGGAACACCAGGTACTATAGGCTTGGGAGAAGGACCTGGCAACCCACTCCCAAAAGTCAATACGCCATTGAAAACCCTATGAATAGCTGAGAAGCACCGACAATAGTGTTTTACCTGTTGTATGTAGGGTCCCTATGAGTTCGATACCAACTCTGCGGCACCTAACAACAAGGGAATGCTGTGGGAGAGGAGAGAAAAGGCTGTTTCCTGGGTCTCTTCCAAATTCCTGTGGCTCTATTTGGGGATCTCGAGTTCTGTCAAGCTTTGCAACAATCCCAAAAGGCAGCTTCGTTTTTCCTTGTCAAAAAAATGGGGGAAAATAAATGTCCTACCCCACAATTAAGTAATAGTCTCTGAGGTTATTTTTTTCCTTGCTTATTTATTTTGGTGGTACTTGAGGGTTGAACCCAAGGCCTCACCCGTACTTTACAGGTGCTCTCAGATTGGGCTGCACCCCCGGCCCATTTTTAATGTTTTCATTTGGAGACAAGGTCTCTCTACATTGCATAGGCTGCCTCTGGCCTCGAACTTGCAATCCTCCTGAGTTGCTGGGATTGCAAGCCTGTGCCACTGCGCCCAAAATATTTTTCCTTTAAAAATTCTAATGGAACCTGTTCAAAAATACAAAATGCGAAATCCTTAAGGCAGACACCAGCATCTAGTGAATACCTAGCTATGTGTTTCTGAGTTATTTACACAGGCGTTTCAAGTCTGATGGCAACACTGGCTGATTCGTCAATGCTCTGTTTGGGCTATGGAAAATGAGCAGAACAAAGAACTTAGATGGTGTATACAAGGGTGTGCATTCTTTGTGTGTGTGTGTGTGTGTGTGTGTGTGTGTGTGTGTGTGTGCACGTGCATGCACAGGCATTGTGTCTAACAGACTTAGAGCGGAGAGAGAATGGGAGGCTAGGAGAACAGGGCATGTTTTGGAATTCGTGGAATTTGGCATAATGATTAGAAACAGGGAGTGCTGAAGGCACTGTCTTAAAATACACAAAGGTTACTTTCAAGATCCTAAGACAGCTCTTTACAAAAAGTAGGCATTACCTGCCCCACGTCTACCGCTCCCTAATTTAAAGGCCCCCAACACAAATATCTCACCAAGACTCTCTTGCCTTGGGGTGCCTTGGGGAGCTCCTCTCTTTTTTATTCTCATTTTTAGCTGATAGATGAAAACGGACCCATCTTCAGTGCCCTTTCCTTAAAGGACTACCCTAGGCTAGCTAACATGCTAAACTGACCCCTCCCGAGTACTTTAAGGAAATATCCCTCTGGGTACCTGGTGTCTGCTTGACTGGGAGAATTGAATGCCTTAAATCAAATCGAGGACTTCGGTGAAAGGTACCGCCTCTATATTTAACTGCCTCCATGGTACTATTTAATATCCTTAGCAATAAAAGGGTGTGGTAGGAGGGGGTGATCTTGAAGGAAATAGGTGCTCTGTCCTGTTGGGACTATGCACACCTCTGTTTGTAGTCTCCGAGGCTTCTGGCTTCCTGGGATGCTGTGTCTTTGGGGGACCTTCAGGCATGTCAACTGTGAGTGTGAATCTCAGAAGAGGTGACCTTTAGTGTTAATATTAGAGTCTAGGAGTTCAGGTCCTAATGGCCATTAAGTCAACCTTTCATTACTTCAGATAGGAGGGTGAGCATCTTTAAGGGGAATACAAAGTCAAAAATGGTATAATCCCTACTCTTAAAAATATAGCATATTACTACTTAATATGAAATAAAACAAGCATGTCAAAAGTGGTAGAGAACTGCACTGTGAATTCTTAGGCATCAGAGGGCCCTATGCCCCCTTCCTACAGGGCACCAAGAAGTGGAAGTTTTGGTCTTTGACTTCAAGAGTGTTTTATCTTATCCAGGGAGACCAGTCATAGAGCTAAGACTAAAATGTAGAGACAGGAGAAGTGTGTGTGTGTGTGTGTTAGGTGCTGTCGAGTCGGTATCTGACTCATAGCGACCCTTATAGGGTTTTCAATGGCTGAGTGCTTCGGGGTTGCCTTGGGAGTGGATTGCCAGGCCCTTCTCCCATTTTTGCGGTGCCGGGAATTGAACTCAGGACCTCAGAGACTGCAGTGCAGCACTCTACCCACTGAGCTAAATCCCAGCCCAACAGGAGAAGAAATAACCAAAAGTTACAAGTAGCTGATGGAAGTGGTTGGGTTCTAACTCCAAGGGGAGTTCTGAGTGATGGACCAAGCCCTCAGAAGCACATTTATGAAGACATTGATGAGAACCATGATGTTCATTATAATAATAATAACTATTATTATAACAATGATAATAGTTATTATTTATACCACAGGCTCTTGTTTGTCCTACCACGTGTCAAAGCGAGGAGAAGCTGCAGGATGGAATAGAGGTCAAGGCACAGCAGAGGGCAGTTGAAATTGGTATATGGCGGGGATTCTTTGTCCAGGGTCTCTAGCAAAGGACAGACTAAAATTGGAGAAAGATATATTCTCATGAGAAGCAAATGACCTGGGAAAATGACCAGGACATAAAGGAGGAAAGAAGGAATGGCAGAGGGCAGGTGGGTTGATGTTGGCCTCAAGGATGGTTCCTATTAGAGAGTAGAGGTGTGAAGGAGTCACAAGGTGCAGAGAGTTTTCATTGCAAGTCAGAGATTGGCTGGCAGCCAAAAAGACCCAGTGGTCACCCTGGTACCTCAGTGAGTGGGGGGTACCAAGTAGGGACTGTGGGAGACGGAAGGAGAGGGTGTGCTTGGTCTAATGGGCAGTCATGCCAGCCAAAGCTTTACAGATGGGAACAAAAGTCTACTGTTGCTAGATCTGACTTTTCGAGAAAAACCTAAAATCTATACTTTTATTTGAACAGCATTGGTTTTTAAATGTTGGCTTCTAATTTAAATAGGAGACCTTTTCTTATAGATACATTAAGAAGAAGGAGAAGTAAGAAATAGTGTGTTCCCTGACAAAACAGCCCTACCTGGATTATTTTGGTTTTATATGAATTTATGTGACATAGTAGTATAAAGTGTTGATGAAATCTTTGTTGTTAATGTGGAAAAATGAACAGAATGTCTCAGTTTTCCACTATGATAAATTTGAGAAGTTATTTGATCTTAATTTTCTTATTGAGGAAGACATGATATCTATTGGAAAGAATAACTGCTACGTACTGTACACAAAATAAATTTGCAATATTGATCCTACAATAGTCCTGAATTTCTTTTGCAATTGTGAATATACGTATGTGTGGTGCTTGCTCATTTATATTTGTTTTTCAAAAAATTATCTGTGTTATATCATCAGTGGTAAAACAACTACTTCTGACTTTTTTTTCTTTTATGCAAAGTCAGGAAAATATTGTTAACAAAATGACAAGCCAGGAATCTTCATAGGTGTCAGGTAGTCAAACGAGATTGAACGCACACAGACTATAAACACAGAAGCTCATCCAGAGAAACAGTGTCGCGGTGGATTCTACTCAGTGGCAGGATACTGTAGGACTGAATTCAGTTTCATTTCCACTGAATATCCATGCTCTTAAACCTTTGGGATTTTGCGAGCATAGCCTCCCCGCTGACCAGCATCAATATCAAGCACATCCTCCTTTGATATTACAAAAGCTCCCATCTTCATCTGGCCACGAGTGGCTTTTTCAGGAATTAATTGATTATTAGGGATTAGCTGGTGAAGCTAGAGAAGGAACAGGTCCATACTTCTACCTTTCTGTCCAGGGAGACTGAAATAATCATAATGATGGCATGTTGCATTAAGATATGTGGCACTAAGTCCCCGCTTCAGCCCAGCTTGCAGGTATGTCCCTCCTCTTCAATCACTCTATTAATTTGGAAATGTTTAGGTCTAAAATTCAGCATGGAAATCCGCAGATCCGACCAATTAGAATAAGCCACCTTGTCTACTAAAACTATCACAGTGCTGTTTGGTTTAACAGATAATGATGTTAACATCGGAATGACCTTGTCATTGTAAAAAGAATTAAAATGATAACTCCTGCACCATCTTGGTGTGCGGCTTTCTGTAGCCTGTGGAGTGCCAAATTTCAAGTAATATTCCTCTGTCGCCCCATGTCCCCAGGTCCTGGATAAAAATGAA
>VMDO01027287.1:0-25481 GCA_007922755.1 Pedetes capensis
TCCCAAAAATTATGAAATTCTATGTGTTTTCATTTCAAATTGATGAAGAGTTAATAGCAAACATGATTATAAGTTTTAAGTGAAGTTCTAATTCTGTATTTATAAGTCTATAATTCAAAAAAGTTCCTAGATAATAATTCACTAAAGTTAAAATTCATGGATTTTGCCTTTAACTATTAAAAACTAATTAGTTATGAACTTCTATTAAGCAATTAAAAACGTAGATGGGGTGGAGGATATACAAAGTTTAGAAATATCAACTTGCATTAATTTTAGTTACAAATTGAAGTTTGTATTATATACTCCAACTACCCCAAAAAGAGTAAAGATAAGGATATGTTCCTTTTCACAATATTAGAATATTAGTGTATCTGTTCATGCAAGGATACTCCAGGGAGTCACACTGCTAATCC
Source organism: Pedetes capensis (assembly GCA_007922755.1). NCBI lineage: Eukaryota > Metazoa > Chordata > Mammalia > Rodentia > Pedetidae > Pedetes > Pedetes capensis. The sequence goes on from VMDO01027287.1 coordinate 414, forward strand.
AACCTATAGAATATCTTTTTCAATTGTAACCAAGTAAATTCATATGGCTTATGTTTATACATATTCTTTAGCTTGCTCTCTTAATAGCAGGGATCAGTTTTCTTTCCTTTTTTTCCTATTCTATGTTCTTATCCCATTTGCCAAGTCCATCTACTTCAGCACTTACAGAGAATGCCAATGTTTCCAAATTTGTATGTGTGTATGTGTGCACATGGGCTGGGATTTAGCTCAGTGGGTAGAGCGCTGCGCTGCGGTCTCTGAGGTCATGAGTTCAATTCCCAGCACCTCAAAAATGGGAGAAGGGCCTGGCAATCCACTCCCAAGGCAATCCTGAAACAGTCAGCCATTGAAAACTCTATGAGGGTCGCTATGAGTTGGATACCGACTTGACGGCACCTAACAACAACACAACATGTATGCACATGTGTGTATTTGCATACTCTTCACAAAATCTGAGTGAATTGCTCTAGAAGTCAAGCACTGACTAGGAAACAACAGAAAAAGTTCAATTAAAAGTAAGACCACATAATCAACTACTTTAGCCATTACAAATTCAGATGTATATCTAAATAAGCAAAAGAGCATTGTTTCCAATTTATTTATATTATTGTTGTTGTTGTTGCTGTTGTTGTTGTTACAGTATTGAGGATCAAACTCAAAGCCTTAAATGTGATAGACAAGTCCTGACAAACCACTGAGCTATGTCTGCAACCTTGTTACCAATTTTTTTTTGATGAAAATCACTCAAAATTTTGACAGGAAGTGAAACTTCAGTAATTTTATATATTTGACCATAAAATTTAGTCTAAAGATTAAGACAAGTTTTGATATTCCTCCCTTAGTTATACATTCCTATAAATATGATACATCCAAGGAATCCTTTCAAATTTTTCTTCAAGTCCTATAAAAATTTTTGTCTAAAGTTTGAAAACAAGAAAAATGTCATTGAACTCTTTTAAAATATCTTCTGTAGCAAGAATCTACCTTTTGTCATCCTGTTCATATTTGACACCTTATACACTGGGAGGGTTTGCTAATAAACTACTCTCCACATCCCATCCATTTGATGTAGAATAAATCATATCAACCAGCCAAATAAAAGAGTGTGGAACTTATACTCCAAATATATCATGTTTCAGAGGGAGATGTACCACTCTGTCCCTCAGAGAAGAAGGACTTAAGATTTAATCAAGTTCATTTTTGAGGGCCAAAGAAACAAGTCCCTAGCCTGGTGTTTGGGAACATAAGAAAGTATTTTTCAGAAGAGTCAGACTAAATGTTAACAAAAATACACAATATATTCAAAAATTGTATAAATGCCTCAGGGCACAAGTAAAGGTGAGAGGTTTTTCTCATGTGGTTAGCAATCTTCACATAAGTATGTCTATATTATTATTATTATTAATCATTAGATTTCATGAAGCAGAGTGTCCCTATGTAATACAGACTGGCTTCAAACTCTCAGTGCTCTTGCTTCAGTATGCCAGGGTAACAGGAAAGTGTCACTAAGCTTGCTACATTCATTTTTATCATATTTTTTTTCCTTTCAGTTTTTAACATAGTATTTTGTAGCTAAAATATTTCTTTACAATTTTAACTCTTTTGGAGGTTGAGCTTACTCTAATTTTCCCAATTTGTGGAAAACAAATGGCCAAGTTATAAATTCTAATCAATAAAGTCTAGATGTTACACTATGAATAGCAAGTGTAGAATCTGTTTCAAATTATTTTTTTCACACGGTTCTAAAATAAAATACTGTCTTTATGTACACAATTTACTTCTAACATTTTCAGAGCATTATATGTTAGTTTTTCTTGTTTTATGACGTGTGTGTGTGTGTGTGTGTGTGTGTGTGTGTGTGTGTGTGTGTGGTACTGGGTACTGGTAGGTTGAACCTAGGCTCTTGCACAGACTTTGCAAATGCTCTACTTCTGAGCTGTACTCCTAGCCCCCTTTTAATTTTTTATTTTGAGACAGGGTCTTGCTAAATTGCGCAAGCTGCCTCTGGCCTTGAACTTCTGGCCTTGAACTTGTGATCCTTCTGCTTCTGTCTACAGAGTTGCTGGGATTATAGGCATGCACCACTGTGCCCAGCTGACAAATAGTTTTTTAATCAGCATTAAATTACCACTGTATGCTCCACCAGCTTTCTTATTTCCCCACACATTTGTTCATTGGAGAATATTTGAATTCTCAAAGAATAAAGTTAAAATAATGTTATTAAATCCATAAGGGGAAAATCCCTGATGCATATATAAAATTTTATTGTACTATGATCTAACCTACTAAGCCACATAAAAATACACCATGGACATGTTTCTGTATTCTTTTATCTAACTTTCTAAGATACATAATTTCAATGATCTATTTGATTTTTGGTCTAGGATAAGCTATAATTTATTCAACATTACACAATTATTTGAGCCTTTAGGTTTTTCTTTTTTCATGTTGTCTCAATGTCTTATTTCCTCAGGATGAATTCATAGATTATTCAATACAAAAGTATAGATTTAATGAGTATTCATATTTCATATAGAGAGTTCATATTCCTTGAGAAATATTATACATATGAATAGATGAATATATATATAATATGTATATTCATATATATATTCATATATATTCATATATATAATATATATATTCATATATATAATAATATATATTATATATATATATATATTTCTACCAGTATAATATTAGTACATTGTTGCTGTTGTTGTTAGGTGCTGTCAAGTTGGGTCTGACTCATAGAAACCCTATGTACAACAGAAAAAAACACTCCCAGACACTGTGTCATGCCTGGCACAATGTCAGTGCTTTTCTGCAATTCACACGGTCTTCAATGCCTGATGGTTTGGGGATTGTTTTGGGAATGGGCTGCCAGGTCCTTTTCCCGTTTTTGAGGTGCTGGAGATGGAACACAGGTCCTCAGAGCATACAGAGCAACACTCTACCAAAGTGAGCTAAACTGCAGCCCCATTAGTACATTAGCTTTGCCAATGTCATGGGCATAATGTGATATTTTGTATTTGATGTGATTTTTTAATTCCTTGTTTACTAGTGAGGATGTAAACTTTTAATATGTTTATTAATTATATATTTGTGTCATTTTCTATGTATGTCATTGGTTATTTAATACTTAATTCTTCATTGTTTATCAATTAAGGGCAATAATCCTGATATTGACATGTATATTTTCCTATTTTGTCACTTTTTTCATCATTAGTTTTTCTCAAAATGCTTTTGATTTATATTTAGATAACTTTATCCATCTTTTCTTAATAGTTTCTGATATTGAGGTCATGCTTATAAACTTCTTTCTTATTCCCACATAAGTTTTGTTTTAACCTCTTGTAATATTTAACATAGAATTATTTAATCTACTTTTTTTAAATGCATAAGTCTGTATCTCAGCTTTTCAAATAACTAGTGTAGGGCTGGGGGTGTAGCTCAGTGGCATAGTGTTTGCCTACCATGCATGCAGCCTTGGGTTTGATCTCCTGCAGAAGGAAGAAAGAAAAGAAAAGAAGAGAAAAGAAAGAAAGAAAGAGAGAGAGAGAGAGAGAGAGAGAGGGAGAGAGAAAGAGAGGGAAAGGAAAGGAAAGAAAAGTGAGGGAGAAAGGAAGGGAGGAAGGAAAGAAGGAAGGGAGGAAGGAGAGAGAAAGAGAGAGAAGAAAGAAAGAAAAGAAAGAAAGAAAACCAGATCTCTATCATCATAGACAATGTTGTTGTTGTCAGGTGCCATGGAGTCGTGTCTGACTCATAGTGACCCTCACAGTGTTTTCAACAGCGGATTGTATCAGGATTGCCTTGGGAGTGGTTTGCCAGGTCCTTCTCCCATTTTTGCGGTGCTGGGAATCAAACTTGGGACCTCAGAGACTGCAGAGTGGTACTCTACCAACTGAGCTAAATCCCAGCCCATGCATCATAGACAATACATGAGACAATTACCCCACAAAAAGGAAAAGTTTCTTTTGGCTTAGGGCTCCAGAGATTCGAGTATAAGACTGGATGACCCTTGTCTCCCTGCTTCTGGCAAAGACAGCACATCACAGTTGAGCACACCAGAGATGAATAAACTGCTCTCTTGATGAGCTAGGAAGCAGCAGACAGACTGAGAGTTTGGGTTCCCAGGAGCACATCCCCAAAGACCTACAGTCCTCTCAGTAACTTGCACCTCCCAAGGCTTCTGCAACCTCTTCATAGTGCACTTTTATTGGTGATTTCAAACTCCATCGAATGTCATCAGTTCAAAAATTTATTGATTATTCTCTTTCCAACCATATCATTTTGAAGAGCTAAGACAGATCCTGAGTATTCAGTTACAGCTAAGGATAATGCAAAGAAGGCAATAACTCATCAGCCCAGCCTTCCACTTTATCATCATTATCAAATTGGCACCATACAAAACACTTTGGCATGCCATAGTCCTAGCCTTTTAGGAATTTAAGTAACTACTAAGACAGTGTAGATTCAGATGGCTATATATCAGTGATGAGCAGCAATTTCTTCTTTCAAGTATTAATGAGTTCCTACTTTCTGAAACACACTGTTCTTACATGCTAAAGCTATAATATAGTAAACAAAACATTTAAAATCCCTACCCTTGTGGAACTAGCAAGAACGGACAATTTTCAATAAAAATGTAAATAAATAGCGCTACTGAATAAAATGTAGGATAAAAATGTAGTGGGGTGGGAGATGGGAATTATTAGGTGGACTCTGTGCCTACTTGTATGATGGTTAGGGATGGTGAGGCATGGGATTTCTTACTGAAGTGCATTCTAGGAAGTAGCCACAGCAAGTGTTGTGCAACAGAAATACAATCTTAGAAGTGAATTTCAGAAATCTTCTAGATTATGACTGCTTATGATATAAATTTATTAAAACCTGAAATATTTTTATGATTATTATGGCAATTTGGTATAGATTTCTGTTCAGATAGACCTGATTCAAGTCAGTCTGGCAAATGTAGCCTGTTCAAGTTACTTATTCTCTCATCAGGAACCATTCTATTCAACTGTAAGATGGGTATATTGTCATATACCCATAACTATGTTATATAGTCATTGTGAAGATCAAATCATATATGTCAAGTGTTTAGCATAATATTTGTGTAGTAAATTGAGTTAATGCCTACAGCTGTACCACTGTGGTGTCCAACTCCTTCAGATCTCAGAAGCTAAGCAGGGTCAGGCCTCGTTAGTATGTAGTTGGGAGACCTTCTGGGAACACCGGGTGCTGTAGGCTTGGGAGAAGGGCCCGGCAACCCACTCCCCAAATCAATCCTCCATTGAAAACCCTATGAATGGCAGAGAAGCACTGACAGTAGTGTTTCTTCTGTTGGATGTAGGTTGCTATGAGTCAGACACAGACTCTACGGCACCTAACAACAACAACAATAAGAACAACAAAAACAGCAGAAAATTGAGTTATTAAATCTCCTGATTTTTGTCTCTGTCTTCATAGTAACAGCTAAACTAAATTTCATACTAACCTCATGAAAACCTACAAAATTGTGAGACATTGTATTTCACATACTATTACTTGTTAATGTTGTAATAAATGGTACATTGACCTACTTTGAAGGCTCCATTTTAGATACTCCATATTTGCCTTGCCTTTTATGATATGATCTGCAGTTACCAAGCTTCTCCCTATCGTTTGATTTAGTCATCACTGCTGAACACACACAATTTGCTGCCCTCAGTACTAGAGAGTTCAGGGGGGCCTCACAAGAAATAAACTAATTTCATTAGCTCCAAGTCCTTTTTGCAATATAAGTAGGACTATAATATACATAATATTATGTATATTATAATATGGGTCTATGAAAATGGCTTCAATAATTCTGTGCAAATGGAGCATTTCTTGAGCCCATAACCCACCCATCAGTCCTGGTACACTCTACACTTTTCTGCATTGGACCCCTTGATTGTAACATTGAAAACCTCAGTGCTGCCTTCTCATCTTACCTCTATTAGTCAAAATCATACTTATGCTTCACAACCTACCACAAATGCCTTTTGCTTCTTTGTGTTCTCTGAAGAATTTTCACCCTTTTCTATCTAAAGCACTTGAGTCTTAGTTGCATAATTGTATTCTACCAATAAGAAGCCCTCTTTAAGTAAGAGGTTTGTATTTTGTTTCCTCTGCCATAGCATGTAGGATTGCCTTTATATCCAGTGACTACATATCTGTTTAACCTGATAATGCTGTAAGGAGAGAACATGTTTGGAATAAGTCATTAGATTTATAATCCTGGACTTTAAGGAGAGCTTACTGGGCTAAGCCTGAGGCAGAATTTTAAATATTAGATAATCTACTAACAAGCAGTGAGATAAAGAAATTGTAATGTGTGATTCTATCTTTTGCTGTAAGAAATCAAACTATAATAGCTATCATCTCCCTTATAATTCTCTCTAGTGTAATGTTGGGCACAAAGTTTAATCAAGAAACAGCTTTTCATTTGAAGTAATGAATAAGAAAATGTGCACTCATTTTAATGTTGATGTTGTTGTTAGGTGCCTTTAGGTTGAGTCCTGCTCATAGTGACCCAATGTGCAACAGACAGAACACTATTCAACACTGTACCATGCCCTGCACTATTGTTAGTGTTCCTCTGCTTTTATTTGTAGTAGTGCTATATTTCAACATATCTTTGCCTCAGTTTCCATATATTTAAAAGGAAAGAATGGTATTTCTATCACACCAGTTTCTTGGAAGTAAATAAGATAGCATACATGAAATACTCAAATGGATTCCAGATGTCTATAAATATGTCATGTCTACATGCAAGATTGTTGTTCTTGTTGGGTGCCATCAAGTTCGTGTCTGACTCTACATATAAAAGGTAGAACACTATTGTTAGTGCTTCTTTGCTATTCAAAGGATTTTCAATGGCTGATTGTTTTTTGGAGGTGGGTTGCTGTGTCCTTCTCTCAAGCCTACTACACCTGGTGTTCCCAGGTGCTCTTCCATCCAAGTACTCACCAGGTACTGAGCCTGACTCTGCTTAGCTTCTGAGATTTGTTAGGATTGGATGCCACAGTGGTATGGCTGCAGGCACATGGAAGCTATCATGCTTTAATCAGCTTAACACTGTTAAGACAATGCTTTTTATTATTTTAGAGAATGACCTGGCTATGAATAAATAAATGAATACATACATATATAAAGAACATAACACTTAGCATAATGATTAGAATTCTAAAAGGTACCTCTGCCCACTATCCCAGGGAAAAGTCCTGTAATACAGCAAGGCCTATTCAAGCTCACAGAGACAATTGCCAGTGTCTTCTCCGATTCTGTAGTACAGGCAATTTATCTCATAATTTCTTATAATATTTAACATAAATATTAACAGGCCATTCATTAAAGAAAACACTTTCATAAAATATTAAATAGAATTCAATTAATGTAAATCATATTAATAGCAATGTTTGGTACTTTTTAAACATCTATGTCAGCTAATGAATTAAGCATGTTATTAAATCTGTGCAGGCTGGAAACAGCATACCTTTGTCTCTCTTAATTTCATCCTTTGATGAGTTCATAGGCCTAGAGTCTTCATGAGAGTATCAAAGAGTTGTCAGTAGGTCCCTGAATTCTGGGGTTGGTATCTGAATCTCTGTGTTTGAAGCCTAGATTTCTTGACAGCTGTCCATGCATTAGAGAGTGGTGATGGATGAAGGATGTATTTTTTTTTTTTAGTAACAGATTTCTTAAACAAATTATTTATGTACATTGTCTCCAGAGGTGGGATACAAAAACTTGACTCAGCTATCTTGTTCTGTATTCATAAGCAGGAAGACAAAATTTTCTGACTTATGATTTAATAGATTCTATTTCCTATTCTTTTTTGAAACTAAATAGCTAAGGATTAATAGTTTGATACAAATATAACCATTGTTTCTACACTTGTGATGTTTATGTGAAGATGTTTATATCAAATTGATATATGTGTATGTGTAGACTTAGATAATTTACAATGGACTTATGATTATGGTTGCTTTAGCACAAAAAGATCGATGTATACTTGCATAGGTTTTTCCTCCCTCATTGTTGCCTTGCTATAATTTATTTACAAAAATATTTTCACCTTGTGTATCAATAATATGGTAAAAGTTATGATTTAGATTGAAACAAGCAATATTAAAAATAAATAAAATTAAACTCGGTCGGACATTAGTGAATTTCATTGTTATGTATACAAACCTTTGTTACAGTAAAATATTGAAAAAGAGATAGACCAGGCATGGAGGTGTATGCCTGTATCCCAGAGACTTGGGAGAAAGAAGTAGGGGGCTTGCAAGTCAGAGGCCAGAGGCAGCCTGTGGAACTTAGCAACACCTTGATTCAAAATAATAATAATAATAATAATAATAACAACAACAACAACAAAGGGGGTGTTGTTGCAAGTCAGTTGTAGAGAACTCGCAAGGTATGTTTGAGGTTCTGGGTCCAACATCCCATATCTCCCCCACACCTAAAAACAAAACAAAATAAAACAGAGATGAGTTAATTAATAGTTTAACACTTAGATTTATATTTCATCCATAAAGTTGATTATGTAATATTAAATTGTGTTCTTTTTAATGCCCTTAAAATAAGACATCAGAACAAAGATACATTTAAACTAGGTTAATAAATGATGGTATGCTACAAGTATTTAACCAAAAATCAGGGGATACTACATGTCTAACATATTTCTCCTCTAAGAAGTGTGAAGACTATATGCTGTTGTTGTTAGGTGCTTTGGAGTCATGTGTGACTCATAGCGACCCTCAGGGTTTTCAATGGCTGATTGTTTCGGGATTGCCTGGGGAGTGGATTGCCACATCCTTCTCCCACATGAAGACTATATAGACAGATATAAATGTTATCTATAAAACTGTTAGAGATTGATTATGTATCAGGCTGTATACTAACCATTCTTAGCGAGAATAACCATGGGTTTGAGTAATTCAGAGCTTCATCACAGATGTGTGTATGTTTGTGTGTGAAGGGAGAATATGGCCACTATGGATGTTTCCTTCCTTAGCATCTGCCTCCTCATCTGCACTTACTAACTCCTGTTCTTTCATTCCTCACCTTTATTGAAGCACCCCACAATGATGTCCTTAGAATACAACTTTGAAACATTTACTATTTTACTTTTCTACTCTCTCTTTTCCCCAGAAGACCGAGCCACTTGAAGTCACAGACAGTAACTTACTGATATTTCCAATGCATATTTTAAGATTAGGTGCCATTTTCAATTACTGTTTGATGACTAAATTAATAAGCAAATATGTTATAATGGCATCACTGAATGGCACTCAGGGTTTGGCCTCTGACATTAGATTGTTTTGGCTCATAAATTGGCTCTGTTTTTTTTTGTTGTTGTTGTTGTTATTAAATCTATGGGACATTGGGTAAGTTATGAGTTTCTGGTGTCTCATTGTCTTCATCAGTAAGGTAAGGATAATAATGGTAACTATCTCAAAATTTTTTGATGAATATTGAAACAACTAGATCACATAATGAACTTAGTATAGTGCCTGGATGTTAGAGAATGTTATATAAGTGCAATTGTTTAATTATTTTATCTATGATAACTAAGTCTGGAGCCATAGTTCCCTGCCATCTGATCCCATCTGATCTTAGAAGCTAAGCAGGGACGGCCTGGTGAATCCTTGGATAGGAAACCATCTGGGAAACCAAGGGCTTCAGGCTAGGGAGAAAGACCTGGCAGCCCACTCCTGAAACAGTTAACCATCAAAAACCCTATGAATAGCAGAGAGCATTGACAATAATGCCAGGCATGGCACAGTGTTGGGGAATGTTTCATTCTGTTGTACATAGGGTCACTAAGAGTTGGACCTGACTTGAAGTCACCTAACAACAACAACGATAACCAAACCAAATGAAAACATTTGGGAAAGGGGCCTTCAGAGTGTTGGAAATGACATCTACCACAGAAGAGAATTTGACATTATTTTGCGACTGAAAGGATATGGGCATATTGGAGTCAAATTAAAAATGATGTGCAAAAACAGAATGATAGTCAAACACAGCCACTGCATATTTACTACAACATCTTGGTATGTAGTGTTGAAATAAACAGTGAATACATGCTTTTGGCACAAACAAAATAGGTTGTTATTGTTATGTGCCTTTGAGTTCTGCCCAACTCATAGTGGCTGTCATAAGGTTTTCAGTGGCTGATTGTTCCCAGATTGTTTGGACTGCCACATCCTTCTCCCAGTTTTGTGATGCTGGGGATCCAACCCAGGTCCTCAGAAACTGAGGAGCAGTACTCTACCAACTGAGCTAAATCTTAGTTCCTAAATGAAATTAGAAAAATTATAACACAGAAAAAACTATGACATATTTTTCTTTGTGATTATGGTATCCATAGTTTATATAAATGATTGGTTTAATATTGCATGTTTTAGTTGGAATGTCTTTAATAGCAAATGTAAAGTTTGTAAAATGCAGTTTTGAGATATGACAGGAACTATGAAAAAGAAGCTAATAAAGTATAAAATTTTTCTAAAACTTTAACCTGTTAATGTGCACTATCCTATTTAAAGGACAGTAACAAATTGGCCAATTACATTTTCTTGGAACTTATATCAGACTCACTTGCATGTGCATGTTATCACACTGTATCTCAATCTTATCTCCTGCCAGCTGCTTGCTTTTATATTTACTGTAACTGAACATACAGGCTGGGATTTAGCTCAATTGGTACAGTGCTGCTCTGCATGCTCTGAGGCCCTGGGTTTGATCCCCAGCACCACAGAAACATGAGAAGGACCTAGCAGCCCACTCCAGAAACAATCCTGAAACAATCCACCATTGAAAACTCGATGAATACCAGAGAAGCAGTGACATAGTGCTGGGGATGGCACAGTGTTGGAGAGTATTTCCTCTGTTGTACAGAGGGTTACTTGCTATGAGCCAGACCCTATTTGATCACACCTATAACAACAATAACTGAAAGCATAGTGACCTGAACATTTCCTTATGGTGAATTACTGTCTTACAAATATGACAATAAACATCAACAGGTTAAGAAATCCATTTATAATTGTTAACTGTTTATATAATCCTTTATATAATTATCCTTTATATAATCCTTTAGGGGATTATAGTAAGTATTTGTACATCATTGTAAAAAATATGAACTATAGGTAGACTCATCTGTGGCATAGAAAGCTTATGGGAAGAAAAGAAACTTACAAAGTGATTAAAAAATTAAAAATATTTAGCTATTTAACCAAAACTCAATGGCATCTAACAACAACAATGTACTCTGGGATAAATATACATATGTATATTTATACATATGTATACATATATATATATACATATATACAGGTAAGTAAAAATATATAGTATTTAGTTTTTATGTCTCTTTAAAATTTCAATTTATATCAAATTGCTTTTAGTCTTATGAAATAGTCATAAAATACATTTTTACTGGTAAATCAATGGATATACTTTTTAGGGGATCATTTACCATTAATATAGACAATTCAAATTGGGGCAAGAATATATCAAGACCTCTGATTTGATAAAAGTTAACTTGTTAAGGGATCTTAAACTAAGATTAATATATTAATTCTAAGATTATTATAACATATATTTAATGGATTATAAAGAAACTTTTTGATTTGGTCTTCCTGCAAAGAGGAGGAAGACATAAACTTCAAGGGCTAGATTATCTCAAGCATGTAATCTATGCATACTAGTGTTTTAGGCTATCATTAATTGTTAACACTTGGCATATTAATTCTAAAGGGCAGCTTAGTTACACTTCAATCTGTTTTAATAATTATTTTGGGGATAATTCCTTATTCAGTATTCAGTAGCGCTGAGTTAGAAACTTCAGATATTTAGACTTTAGCCTTCGAAAGAGCTTTTGTATTCAGTAAATTTCCTGTACAACTTCAAGTCTGGATAGTGAGTTTTGACGTCAGAGTAAATAGTAATTTTTCCTCAACAGAGGTGCTAATTTTATCTCCTATTTATTTCTTTTTGTTGGAGATGATTTGAGTTTATTGGTTTAATGATGTGTTTTGAGTAATTATCAACTCTTGCTTTTCTTGTACCTGAGAATCAAAATGTTTCAAGTTAGATGACTACCTACTTTACAAATCTTTACCTTTAACCCAGTTGTTTTTAACATTTCCTGGTATTCAACTTAAACTGCAAAATTTGGTCAATATGTACGCAATAATATTAAAGATAATTGTAACACAGGTCTTCAGGATATATTGCTTAATGTAGAGATATATGGATAAAACCCCACATTTTGACATCTAGTAGAATATGTGAATTAGTGTGTCTCTGTTCTCTGGCAAATAAGTCTTACATAATAATTGCCATGTGTTTTATGATATATAGAACATGCTTTGTTAATATTCACAGATAAGGAATTTTCATAATTTAAATATAATTACAGTATTGGATAGAAAACATTCATTTAGACCACGAATCTCTAAATATAAATAAGCTCCTTGGAAATAAGAGGTTCTATGGTGAACTTGCCTGCAGCTAAAACATTGTGGCATTCCATCCCATCAGATCTTGGAAGCTAATCATGGTAGGGCCTGGTCAGTTGGATGGGAGACCAACACCAGGTGCTGTAGGCTTGGGAGAAGGACCTGGCATCCCACTCTCCCCAAAAAATCAGCCATTGAAAATCTTAGGAATAGCAGAAGAGCACTGACAATAGTTTCTGGCACTGCACCATGTCGGGGAGCATTTCATCTCTTGTACATAGGGTTGCTCCAAGTAGAAGGCACCAAATAACAATAACAATAATACCATGGTGAACTCAGTTTAGTAAATGCTTATTTTGCCACATTCTTGGAGATTTGTAATGCATATATTAGTATATTGAAAGCTCTGAGAACTTGTCCCACAAAACGAAATACTAAAAGCTTTGGGAAATTTTCAAGTTTTTCCACCAAACATATATATGTTTAATAGATTCAAGTAGACATTTCCCAAATTCATTTAAACATAGAAGCTTTTTATTAAAATATACTTTTCACACATATTAGTTTTACTTTGTATATTTTTGTAAGTATTTATCCAGCTCATGTACTGAGTTTCCTGCCATGTAAATAGTTAAGGGTACTATGCTTGTGTTCATGAACCAGGTAGCTGCTGGTGACCTTTAGATATCCTCTGTAGATCTTTCAAGTCCCTACTCCATGAAACTCTGTATTTTGTTCCCTGTGGAAAGTAATCTGTTTGAGGAAGTCCTTCATAGTCCATTTGTACTGAGAAGTGTCCAAGGCTGGGAAACATACCTACACAGAGAACATAAAATGCTCAAACAAATGTGATGCATGAGATTGAGGAAGGTCTCACCTTTATCATCATTTCAGAAGAGTAATATATCTCTCAAAATTTAACCAGCTGTAAGAAAAAAAGAATATGGAAGTGGAAAATAATGCTGATCGTAGTGTTTAGATTATTCAGATTTTTGATAAAAAGAAAAAAGAAGTGTTTCTAATAAATTAGCAACATCTAAGAGAAAGCTATGCATTTATAGACTGAAGATTATAATCAACTATTTTTTGTGTGGAATACAGATATGCATGTATTAATCTTAGGAAGTCTTTTGCAAAGTTGATGGATCTGTTTCCTGTAGTTGATTTAATCTGAAAGTTTATCAATGATTATTTTTACTTTTCATCTTTTAGATAGATTTTATAGTGCCAATGAGGGTAATAGTTTTACATATGATATCTGTTTTATAGCAGATATTTAAGAAGTCAAGTGGAAATTAAAGAAAAAAGATTTAGGGTACAAAACTATATGAGGTTAATGATGTTGATTAAAGGTAGAACTCAGGCAGTGGTGAAACTTTTCTTGGATTATGGTTTGCCCATACTGAATTCTCTGAAAAATATGATTGGAGCTGTTGGAGTGCTAATTAATTTTAAGTTTGTTTTTATATTTAAAACATAATATATGCTTATGACAGTGAAATTAACATCTTCAGATACAGTAATTTTCTATTCAGAGATAACCCTGTAATGTTTACTATGTTTCCTTTCAGTCTTTTTTCTGTATGCATTTATTACCTGCTTTATTTGATTTCTCTATTTCTCTTGCACTCTGATTATGTCCATATCTGCAAGTTTCTTTCTTGCTTTTCCATATTACTTAGAATATCAAACATTTGCCCAGTATCATAAACTTATAAACATCACTGTTCATGATTTCATATTGTTTAAATGAATATGCAAATCATTAAGTTTATATCTTTGCAGTCCAAAATAAATTATCAATCGGGATATAAACATATATAATATAAGCATACATATGTAAATTTCCCATATATCATGGTTTTGTTGACTTAGTTTACTAGAAAAATATGTGCAGAACATAACACCGAGTTGGAGTTTACTTGCAGTAAATAGTAAGAGGCAGAAAATAAAACCATTTAGATTAGAGGAGCAAGTGGTTGTTTGTATCCTAGGACTCATTTCAATGCTTATTTGCTCCCATGACCCCATGCAGTATTTAATTTTATGTTCCACCTTAAAGGAGAACTTATGTCTTTACCCTTACAGCCCTGATGTGTAGCCCACTGCTTGTATATAGTAGCTCTCTTCTCTTGGATAAATAAATGAGTGAAAGGTTGAATGGACCCTTCTTTCCTTTCTCAAAACAGACTTTGGATCCAAATTCCTGCTGGGCAGCTAATTTCACATTTCCCAATTTGTAGCCATCACAGTCTCTTTCTGGATGTGATTTGTTTCTCTGCTCCAACTCTCAGGTAGAGAATTGTACTTAATTTCCCAAAAACTACTGAAGAGACTGGCAGCAGGTGATACCTATTGAGAAATGTGAAGATTGAAAAATCTTTAAAGTATTCCCACTTTAGCATTTCAAATGCTTCTCATTCTTTTAAGGCACTTAGCTTTATATCACTTTGTTTTCCTGTTTTAAATTTGAATTTTGACTTTGCCTTGAATAAATGTAATAAATGTGTAACATGGACCTCTGAGCCAGGCCTCATGGCTGTAAACTCCAGTAACCAGTGGTCTGGGAAGTGCTGATAGAATTTATAGTCATAGGAGAGAGACAGAAAATAGTCACATTTAGTGATGTAAACTAAGGAAAGAAGACTGTGTGGTGACTTTTCTGGAAATATATATATATATATATATATATATATATATATATATATATATATATATATATTTTAATTCAGAATGCAGGAGAGAGTGTACCTGGGTGAGTCCTCAAGTGTTCTGGATATTAAGTATGGATTTGAGTATCCCCAAGTCACTGTCCTCTTATTTTATTGAAGATAGTTGAAAATACTAGAGGCTGTACTGTGGCTAATATTTAAAGGTGGCAGAAACAATCAGGAAGTCTTAAGCTATGAATGCATTTAAGCTACTAAGGGCACTTATTTAAGTGAAGTCTTCTGTTTGATACAATTAGGAGAGTTCAGCTTCTCCCGTCCTGTCCTCTGGAATGGAAATGGTTCACTGCTGCACAAAAGGCTGTACTGAATGTGCCTACCACTGAGGCAATAGATCATTCTAAAAGAAAGTGTTTTGTGAATTGTCTCACTTCCTTTTTTCACTTGTTTGTTTTTCTTTCCAATAATAGCTGATTTCTAACAAAAATAACAATACTTTGTTTAAAAATCTTGATTTAATTAGATATTCAGAAAAGTTAGACAACTTGATCAAGGTTATACCTTCTAGTAAAATGGTACAGCCAGTGTTTCAGCTTGATCTGTCCAGACACCAAAATAGTGCTTCTGCTTGCAGCACTATCTATTCGCTTGGAAGTTCTTTAAGCCTTTTGTTAAGGCAATTTAAATATTTAAGTATATTATAACTAAATTTTCTTCCTTAGAGTCTTGTGTAAATTAATGACATTCTAGAAATTAGTGACCAAGATTGCAGTAAAGGGACCAAGCCTGTCAATGAAGAGATCTAGCTATAGATCATGGAAGAATAAGGTGTGTTGTTTTTTTGTTGTTGTGTGCAGTGCTAGGAGTTTGAACCCAGGGTATCACACCTATAAGGCAAGTGGTCTACCACTGAGCTGTAGCCTCCAGACCCCTTTTATATATTTTTTTATCTTGAGACAGAGTCTCACTAAATTTCACAGGCTATCTCTGGACTAAAATCTGTGATCATCCTGTATCAGACTCCTGAGTAGTTGAGATTCCTGGCATAGGCCATGGCACCTGGCACCTTATTAATATTTTTTTTTGCTTCTTTCCTTCAAGTAAGTTGTCTATTACTCTACTGAGAGCCCCAATGGTCTGGTGCTTAGGCAAAAGGATAAATGATTAAACATATCTTTTTCATTCTTTATTTTAGACCCCTTCTATTGTTTGTGTGTATCTGAAGACTAGAACACTCTCACCTAATTGTCAAGTAATCCCTAGTAAGGTGTCAGTTGAAGGCTAGCTTTAGGGGGTTACTGCTACCAAGGGTATTTGGCATTTTAATGGAAGGTTTTAAAAGAACTTCATTCTTCAATTCTGAAAGCAATAAATCTCTATTGGTGGAATTTGAGGCAATGTGATAGATTGAGCAGGAGATATCTGTGGTGAAAGGAGCCCACTGGGTCTATTCTACTCACAGCTTGAATTAAAGTGTTACTAAGTAGTAGCATGACATCGACTTCCAGAGTAAAACTGTGAGGACAACTCCTGTGGCCTGAATAATAAAGTACTACTTACCAGTTTAATTTTCTTTAAAAGTAAAACAAGTCAAAGGGCTCAAAATTCAAGTCTTCTAATTTCTTTTTCCTTTTCCAATTTCTCCCTAAACCTCTATTTCCTTTCTGTGGGCTTGAGGTGTATATTTATCATTATGTTTATACTTCCAATTCCAAACTGAGTTTGTGCCTTACTTTTTATTTCTTATAAGCTTTTTGACCCCTAGAATTGATAAGGTTGGGTACTTGATGAATTTGCAAAATTGGCTTCACAAATAGTTTAAAATTTATTTAAGTAAATAGAATGAGCCTAGCACTGAGCTAAGATTTATGCACTTTCTGCTATAGTCTCGGGAGTGAAAATGATACAAATTATTGCAATCTGTGAAGAGAAAGTTATAATAGAGTTGTTCACCATGAGCTTTAGACTATTATGGTACGTGGAAAGAACATCAAAGCTTGAAATGGTTGGTAAGAAGGAATTTCAGCAATCTTGGCAAAGGAGACATTTATAAAGATAGGGTAGTAGGAGACCAACCCAGGAAACACCTGAGAAATTATATAGAGGAGCCAGGCACTGTGCTTATAATCCCAGCGCTCAGGAGGCTGAGCCAGAAAAATCTTTAAATTTAAGAGCAGTTTAGGCTACATAGTAAGGCTCTGTCTCGAAAGAAAGAAAAAAAGAAAGAAAGAAAGAAAGAATGAAAGAAAGAAAGAAAGAAAGAAAGAAAGAAAAGAAAAGAAAAAAGAAAAGGAAAACAAAATTCAGTAGGGCAAACTATAAGCTATATATGTAGGAATAACAGTGGAAAAGTAGGCAGAGGCCAAGTAATAGAAGGCCTGATGCCATGCCAAGGAGTATGTGTCTAATATTTAATCAAATGTAAAACATGGTCAAATTTATATTTTCAAAAAAAGTTTCTGCATTCAGTATGGAGCATTGTCTAGATTCTAGGCTGTAAAGTAAGACAAAGCTGGATGTAGATTTTGTAAGAGGTTGAAAAGCTATAACTGTAGATCAAATAAGAAATGAAGCACTGATCTGGAAGATAGGAGTAAGGACATGGTCAAGAAAATAGATTGAAGGAGTTTCAGAGAGATGATATTTGAATGTGAAAGAGAAGGAAAGACAAAGCTGAGTTCTGGATTTTTGGCTTAGTCAATGTGTACCATTTTGCTGAGCTAGAGAAAAAAGAATATGTTTTAATGGGGCAGAAGCTGAGTTCAGATTTGGACACGCTGAGTCTTAGATTATTTTAGAACAACAAAGCAGGGATGTCTAGGAGATAGACATCAATCTCTCTGAATCCCAGGAGGAAGATCTGGCCTGTAGATGTATATTTAACCATTAGTCCTTAGCAGCTAAGTGATAATAGAAGAGCTCACTCTGAGAGAATGGAGACTATCAGAGGACTGTTGATTGATCCTAGGCAAATAATAAGAGTTAAAAAGCCAATTTAAGATGAAGAGTAATAATGAAGAATAGAAAGTAGCTGAGGAGATACTTTAGAAGTATAAGCAGAATATTAGCCACATTGGTTAACAAAACAAATTTGCAAACCATCTCCTTGCCCTCTGGGATCTGATCACAGGCAATAAGTCTAATGTTCTTAATGACTGTTCCTTTTGCTATTTGAGTTAGTTCAGGTTATTTGAAATGGTTCAGTACATTAATATATTTTTATCTTTTCATCCCTTTCTCATATTCTCACCAAACTGTACTTTTCTTCCATTCTTTTCTTTTCTACCTCTAATATCCTTTCTAATTTTCTTCTAATATTTCCACTGCAATCTTTCTTCCCTGAACATGGAAATACTATCATCCAGCATAAATTCCAATTAATATACAAACTTCAGCTTTCTTATGGGACTCAGTACATTATAATTTGCATCATAGTTATTTATGCACCAGATTCTTCCCCCTTGGCAAGAGTATAAGCTCCCGAAGACTAAGAACTCTTTCCCCCAAATTAGCCTCCATAGTGTATTGTGTTGAAAAGAGCAAGTGCTTTGTAATTATTTGTTCAATGACCACATATATTACTTACACAAAACAGAAGAAATAGGACTTTTAGATCTTCTGATGAGGCAAAGGATCTCAGCTGAGGCAAACATCAAAATGCTTACTTATGAAGGATATATCTGATGATTAGTATATATTGAGGCACATAATAAGTGATGAAGAACATTTCATAAAAATACATTCATAATTTTGAAGCATAATTTTGAAAATGTAGAAATATGTGCTAAAAATTCTTGTTTTAAAAATTTTGAATATTATATTATTGACATTATTTTCCTACAAGAATATTGAATATTTCTCTCCTCTTCACCTACTTTGTTTTAAAAAATTAATCTTGTAAAATAGGAATGATAAGGACAAATACTGCTAACACATATAAACATTTTTATTTATCCTAAAGGCAGATGTAAGAGACTATGTTGGCAGTTTCTCAATGATGTCCTACAAATAATCCCAAGCATTTTTAATTTATTTTAGTATATTAAAAGTAAAGCAACTTAGTGGGGTTGTTCACTTAAATAGAATAAGGGTTAAATGATAACTTGACTTATCTTTTAAATGACAAAAAATAAAGAAATTGCAAGACCTTTTCACACATTAGATATGTATTGTCATTTATCATCTAGATATCAGGCTAGCAGTGCGAAGTAATAAAACATATCATCGAAAAATGTGCTATAGGTCTGAATCACTCTTTCATTCCACCTCCCAGCTAACTGTAGTATTAAATCAAACAAGCAGAACATTTCCTTAGGCAGCCATTGCCTTTTAATTTCCTGAAGAACCTTAAAATATCATTCATTACAAGTACTACACATATTTGGTTTTTAAAAGTCTCATAAATCAATAGCAGGCTGACTGTAATAATTATTACAAGTTAGTGCATAATTTTCGTGCTGAAGGCTGCATGCAGAACTTTAGCATATGCAAACGAGGCAATTCAAACTGTGTATAGATATTAATATGAAGAAGCAGGTAACGAGGTGCAAGCTATGAATTATGCATCAGGAGTGGCTGATCTTCAATGAGGAAAATGAATTCAGCATGTAATCTAATTAGTGATGGAAGTCTATTACATCTAACTGCAAAAGCAACCGTCCTTGAAACAAATTTATTTACAGTCCATGTTACCACTTGAAACAACTTTGAAATGATGTGTAAGACAACAGCTTAATTGTAAAATTTTCGGTTTGTTTGTTTCAGTTCTAGACCCGGAAGGCCTCCTAAGAGGACTCAAAGTGTCACCTCCCCCGAGAACTCTCACATCATGCCACATTCTGTCCCTGGTCTCATGTCTCCTGGAATAATTCCACCAACAGGTAAGAGTGATACTCATTTGTGACAAAGATATGAAAAATCAGCTGATGCCATATATTTTATACATATTTGCTACATTGATATTTGCATGCACCAGTTACATTTCATGCACATTAAGATAATGTTCTGATGACAATGTCTTTCACAACTGCATTATGATTACCATCATTTCTTTATTTAAAATAAAATGAAAGAAGCTTAATTTGGCACAGGACTAGAAGTCATTTTAGTTAATCTTTCCACAAATTTCAAAAGGCAAATTATTATTCCTATTTACTTATTAAGGAATAGAAACTCAGAGAGAATCAATGACTTTCTCAAGGTCAATCAACTGATAGTTCTCAGTGGTTATTCAAACCCAGGTGTCTAGATGCTAAACTTAATTCTCATTTCTTAAGAACTCAGAGAGACATGCATGCCAAAGAAAGACAAGAACTATTGTCAAAAGAAGATGAAAACTGTTGTCATTTTCTCAAACAAGTAAATTTCTATTAGAGGCATTTGAAGGAAGTTTATTCTTAGAATTTTGAAAATGTATAAGTCAAAAACAGTCGTGACATATAAGCTTCATATTATAAACAACCTTAATAATGTACTATAGCAAAAATAACTCATTTGATTTCTGCCATCTGGATATGTTCATTAATTCTTTTATGTACTTATACCTGTTTGCCCACTTTCAATTATCATCAGATGGCCAGATCCATGAACAAATTAAAATAATGGAATATTATTGTACAACATGTAATATTTGTATTAACTCTTGTTTACCAAGAAGAGAGACATATGAACACATAAATGTCATGCAATACAACTAGTACAATCCAATCTAGCAATATTTTTCCCTTTTATTATATGTGTATATATAAAAATACATAAATATACCTAGCAACAACAACAAATATACATATGTGTGTGTGTGTGTGTGTGTGTGTGTGTGTGTGTGCGTGATTTTTTTGAGGGAGACAAGGTTTCACTTTGGAGCCATGGCAGCCCTTGAACTCACAATATATAATTTTGGGTTATCTGACTTCACATTTCATATTTGTGAAAATGTTCCATAAACTTGATAACTATCTCTAATGCAGTGGCAGTATCTGAACATTTCATTCATTTTTGGAAATATCAAATATTACTTGAGTTGATTTTTGAACCATTTATTCATTTTATATAGTTAATACTTTTTAAAAATATCAATGTCCCAAAGGGTTCTTCAGGACAAAGAACAATTGAAATTCCCTTGGGGATTTGATTTTTTGTGCCAGTTTTGTGGATGAAAATTTGAGATATAGGAAAATGAAATCAATAGCTTTAAACAACCCAATTACAGGGCATGTATCATAATTTCCATTTGTTTAGGTTGGCATGTTTCTCAAAACTGACTCCTACTGCCTGAAATTCTAATCCCATGTTTCTGATTTGGAAAAGAATCTAGTAGGATTTTGTTAAATTTTGCTTACATTTTCCTACATGTAAAGGTTCCCTGTGTTAGTTTTTGTCACTGAAACAAATACCTGAGGAAAGCATGTTAGAAGGAGAAAAAGAAATATTCTGGGCCATAGTTTCAGAGCTCTCAGCTCGTTATTGCCTGGTTCTGCTATTTGTGGGCTGTGGTGAGGCAGAACATTGTAACGGAAGGGCTGGAGTATCAGAATTACTCATCTCATGGAAGCCAGGTGTGGGAGGGAGAGAGAGAGAGAGATGGAGAGACAGAGAGAGGGAGAAACAAAGAAGGAAAATGAATATGCAATTAAGCATGTCTTTGTTACTGAACTTCCACTTTCTTCCTGTTTTACTTGATATGGGATCCCAGTGTACTGGATAGTGCTGCCCACATATAGGATGGGTATTTCCCCAGTAGCATCCCCCAAGTCATTAGTCTCTGGCAACGTCCTCGTAGATACACCAAGAAGGGTACCTTACTAATAACCTAGGTATCTCTCAATCCAATCATGTTGACAATATTAATTATTGAATTGCTTCTTTGAATATCTGTTTTTGTCTTTTGCACTGTATATGAAACCTTAACTTTTCATGTTTTATAATTGCAAGACTAAAGTATGGAAAGAGAAAGACATGAGTCTTTGACATAATTAACTTCAAATGAAGTATGTTTGGTATTTTTAATAACCATTTCCATAGTCTTTTTTCTGTGTTTAGTAAGCTTGCATTACTCTCAAATGTTACTTAATCACAGCCACCTTAAGGGGAAATGTATTCTAAGTTGTACTCATCTTAAAATAGGGACAATCTGATTATAAATTTATTTCCAATATTTATTTTTTAAGGTGAAGATAATAAATACTTTATTACCAAAGCAATAATTTGATGATGCCATCAAAATCTAAATATAGCAACACTTCACATAATCAACACCATAAAATAACTTTAGAGTAAGTGAACTTTCTCAATAAAAAATTTATATGCTAAAACCCACAAATCAAAATATTATTACTTTTGAAAAACCTTCTTCTAAAATATATTACATACAATTTCCTGGTCAAACAGAAAACTGAAGAGAGTTTCAACTTGACTGATCATTAGTCACTCATTTTTGTAGTAGAATCATTTGGTGTATTTTGGTGTGCTGTTCTTCTCAGACATGATTTTTGACATTTGTTATTTTTAATGTGCTATAAACACCTAAAGCAGTTCCTTTAGCAAGGTTATCAAGTCCTATATTGAGAAAGACTTTAAGCCCTGTTATTCTAGAGAAGAATGAAGAAATGGAGGCTCATGAGGAGAATACAGTAGATGAAAAAGAGATCTTGCATAATTTAGTGCTCTCTAAAGACCAATCAAGCCTGCAGCGGTAGCCCTGTGGCATCCGATCCCGTCAGATCTTGGAAGCTAAGCAGGGTCAGGCCTGGTTAGTACCTGGATGGGAGACCAACTGGGAACACTAGAAGCTGTAGGCTTGGGGGAAGGACCTGGCAACCCCCTCCCAAAAATCAATCTGCCATTGAAAACCCTATGAACAGCAGAGAAGCACTGACAATCATGTTTCCCCTGTTGTACACAGGGTCACTATGAGTCGGTATCCGACTCCACGGCACCTAACAACAACAACAAAGACCAATCAATGGCTGAGAACAGGGTGTGTCAGCTCACTTTTGCTTGGTTCACTTACTTTCATCTTTTAGACAGTGGTCCAAAGATTTTAGACTGCTAGAAGGTGATAGTTTCACTTGAATGGTGTTCCCTTAAAACACACCATACAATTTCTCTTTTTACATAATTTTTCCTAAGTGGGTAAGTTTAGATTTTAGGGAATACAAACTAATATCACCATATACTGGGGAACATATTATTTACTATTAACTGGAAATACTATTAACTGGAAATCTCATGATCAGAAATGAGTTCTCAATGAGTATAACACCTTTCTCACAGGAAGAACTTCCTGTATTGTGGGAATGGGATTCAATACGAATGTAAAGACTTTTATAGTCCAGGACTTTATTTATATTTGCTATTTTTCTTAAAAAATGTAATGTCAATT
Source organism: Pedetes capensis (assembly GCA_007922755.1). Lineage (NCBI taxonomy): Eukaryota > Metazoa > Chordata > Mammalia > Rodentia > Pedetidae > Pedetes > Pedetes capensis. The sequence goes on from VMDO01027287.1 coordinate 23,960, forward strand.
TTTTCTTCTTGAGATGAAGAAGGTGAAGTATGATATTTATTGTTTAAAAATGTAATGATACTCTTTACATTAAGCAAATTAGTTTGATACTATTTCTGTTTATAACCTGTGAGTCTGAACTTCAAAAAGTTGTTTCTAGGAGCCTGTAGTTATAAGAGAATCTTTAAAAGATATGGACTGCATGTTTCTAAAACTAGCAAACCAATCAGAGACAAACATACAAATCTTAAAATAAAATGAAAAATAATGCAAAAATAAAAGTCCCTCCAAATTTTAAATCCTAAGATTGAAGTTGTAGCCTATTTACTATGAACATTACTCTGTATTTTTGTATTCCTCATAATAGTAACATTTGGAAAGGGATAAGCAGATATGAATTTACATTCAAAGTTACCTAACTTGGTCCTGTGAAAAGGAAATGGATTAATTTTGATGACTTTATAAATACCAATTGATTTGTTCCTGGTTGTTCCCTTGCTTTTTTATTTTCAACTATTGAACATTGGAATTAAAGAAATATCTTTCCTGGTGGCATTTATTTTCTCCAGAAAAAAAGGCTATCTTTACTTTTTCTTAAACAAGATCTGACTTGATGACACTTAACAACAGCAACAATTTTATATATTTAGGTATTTGTAGTGAAAAAAAGGCCAAAAAGCAAGCAAAACAAGACAAAAACTGTGAGATTGATTATGGAGTTATTTGTTCATTACTTTGGTTGTTTGAGGAGGCTTCTCGTAACCTTAGGAGGAGACCTGGGTAGATGGTGATAATTTCTAACAGTTATGGTTGTCACCAGATGCCATAGCAACTAGAAGTTGAAGTTAATGAAAGAAAGAAACCTCTTTGGAGAATCCCACAAGGCTATACCTCCTGCAGTGGTCACTAGATTTATTTTGACTGAGCACTTGTCATAAATCATTTTTGATAAAAACACCAGTTTAGAGTAAGTTTGTCCTAGCAACAGAGTTCTAATAACATTTATAGTTTTTATAGAATCATGTCTATTTTACAATTAAGGAAAGAATATTTAGAAACTCAGAATAGCATCTTCCTGTGCCAGGAATATGATTTGGGTAGTGTTTTGGGCCACCTTCCAGATTTTATCTTTAGGTCAGAATGCAAACTGATTTTGAAATAACAATTTTTATATCATTATTAAGAAGTAACTTGTTAAATCCCAAGCCTTTGCATTTGACATTAAATGAAAAGTTATCCAATACTATTTTTTTCAAATATACTCAAATCAAATGAATGAATGATTTATAGTTTTGATTCTTGGATATATCTTTTCTTTCACAATAAATTTCTAAACACATAATCAATATGCATTCAGAGTAAGAAAGCAATTGTACACATACATACACTATGCTTAAAAGATAAGAATTTATAAATTGCAAATTTATAATATTGGAAAAAATTGTTAGATCAGGACAGTATTAACACAGAGTTAATTAAAACATTATTTTAAAAAGTTAAAGGAAAGTATTCTCATGTGGGCTGATGACACAAAAATGTATAT
>VMDO01027288.1:0-25472 GCA_007922755.1 Pedetes capensis
CTTCAAGACTTACAGCAAGGCCTAAAATATCTTAAAGATTCCGTAGCCTCCCTCTCAGAGGTAGTTCTCCAAAATAGAAGAGGCCTAGACCTGGTCTTCTTACAAGAAGGGGGCCTTTGCACAGCTCTTAAGGAAGAATGTTGCTTTTATGCTGATAAAACTGGTCTAGTAGAAAATAGCATTGAAAAGGTTAAAAAAAAGCTTAGAAGATAAAAAAAAAAGAAAACGAGAACAAAGTGAGTCCTGGTATCAAAATTGGTTTTCCTCCTCCCCTTGGCTTACTACCCTGCTTCCCAGCATTTTGGGGCCCTTTATGGGTTTTCTGTTGCTTCTTTCCTTTGGTCCATGGGCTTTTAGAAAACTAACTGATTTTAAGTCTCGGGTAGACTCGGCCTTGCATAAACCAGTCTCAGTCCACTATCATCGCCTAGAACTATGAGGTGCTACAGAAGACGATACTTGTAACGCTCCAACAGGAGGCTTGAGATTCTCCAACCTCGCCCCGGGCATGGAACAAAAATGGTTCCATAAGCTGTGGAAATGCCAATGATGGGATTATTACAATGCCATGTACCAGGATGCCCACCCCCCAATGAGCTGTAAGGTAACCCAATGACGGGAATATTGTAGGTCCATTCCTTGGGAGCACATCTCTGCTTTTGGGGGAGAGATGCCGAGGATGGGTGCCACCTACATAGCCTAAGACAGGGGCCTTACCTCCCCTTTGACCTATTAATTGGTCAATCGATTTAATCCTGGGGTGCTGGTCATGGGAACACATTGCATAGCTTAAGACAGGCTTTTCACTGCCCATTTACTACACCCTCTTCATAGTAATAATGAAAGGGGGAGATGTTGGGAGTGGAGGCCACCAGAGCTCTATAACTCTCTTGGCTCCCTTTCCTCCTTGAGAGCTACATGACTTTTTGCATGACTGATGGCCGGCAATAAACCACAATAGGTTACAGACCATCTGCCAGCTGTGGCCTTCGGCTGACTGAGATAGACCGACTGAGATAAAATTCTTCCCTCACCTACCCCTCCCAACTCCCTCACTTCTGTGAGCTTAAAAGAACAGTTTCTTTTCAATAAAATCAGACCTTGACAACTACTTGCTTGGTCTCGTTCTTCTCTCTCGCCCATTTCTTTTCAGACAGGTCCCCCTCGACCCCACGAATAACTAGGGTCCCGCGGGATGGGACACTGCTTTATATGAATTTATTTGGACTGGTGTTTTGCTCAGTTGGTAGAGTGCTGCTCCACACTCTCTGAGGTCCCAGGTTTGATCCCCAGCACAAGAAGAAATAAATAAGCTCATTAACACATATGATTTACCAAAATTAAGTCCAAAGGATATAAGCAATCTAAAAAGACCCGTAGCATACACTGAAATTGTTGTTGTTGTTAGGTGCCATCGAGTCAAGTCTGACTCATAGTGACCCTCATAGGGTGTTCAATAGCTGACTGTTTCAGAATTGCCTTGGGAGTGGGTTGCCACGTCCTTCTCCCATTTTGCAGTGCTGGGAATTAAACTCGGGACCTCAGAGACTGCAGAGCAGTGCTCTACCAGCTGAGCTCAATCCCAGCCCATACACTGAAATAGGGAAGGTAATAAAAAGTCTCTCAATAAGAAGAGTACAGACTCCTAATGAATACTGATGCAAGAATTCTCAACAAAATCCTGGCAAACCAAATCCAGCAACAAATAAAAAGATCATACACTATGACTAAGTGGGCTTCATTCCAGACACAAGGCTAGTTCAACATACAAAAGGCTCTGGTTAGGATGTTGATCACAATGTTGAATGAAAGGTGAGAGTGGACATACAAAAATCAATCAATGTAATTGAATGTATCAAGAGACTTGCAGAAAAAATCACATGATCGTCTCAATTGATGCTGAGAAGAAATCAAAGGGATACAAATGGGCATAATAAGGAAATGTCTTAACATCATAAAGGCCATTTATGACAGACTTACAAGCAATATCATATTAAATGGAGAAAAAATGAAACCATTTCCTCTAAGATCAGGAAGAAGACAAGGATGTCCACTCTCTCCTCTAATTCAATATTGTTATCAAAATCCTAGCTAGAGCAATCACACAAGAGGAAGAAGTCAAAGGGATACAGATGGGCAAGAAAGAGGTCAAATTATCCTTATTCATGGATGATATGATCCTTTACCTACGGACTCCAAAAACTCCTCTAAAAAACTCTTAGACCTAATTAACTCCTTCAGTAAAGTAGCAGGATAAAAAATTAACCCTCAAAAGGCAGTTGTTGTTTTAGGTGCCATCAAGTCATCAGTGTCTCACTCATAGCGACCCTATGAACAACAGATAAAACACTATTGTCAGTGCTTCTCTGCTATTCAAAGGGGTTTCAATGCCAGATTGTTTTTTGGGAGTGAGTTGCTGGGTCCTTCTCCCAAGCCTGCTGCACCTGATGTTCTCTGGAAGTCTCTCATCCAAGTACTAACCAGGCCTAACCCTACTTAGCTTTCAAGGTCTGATGGAAATGGATGCCACAGTGGTATGGCTGCAGGCTCAAAAAGCAGTAGCCTTCATTTACATCAATTGTGAACAGTAATAGAAGGAGATTAAGACAATCATCCCTTTCATGATAGCCCATCAAAAACTTAAATACTTAGGAATCAATCTAACCAAAGACCCAGGAGATCCTTACAAGACAAACTTCAAAACCTTAAAGAAATAAATTGCAAAGGTACTAGAAGATGGAAAGACCTCCCCTGCTCATGGATTGGGAAAAACAATGTTGTAAAAATGAATACACTACCAAAAACAATTTACAGATTTAATGCAATTCACATTAAAATCATAATGATAGATTTTGCAGAAATAGAAAAAATAATCCAAAACTTCATATGGAAACACAAAAAACCACAAATAGCCAAAACAATCTTAAATTGCAAAACCAGTGCAGGTGGGATCACTATTCCTGACTTTGAACTATCCTACAGGGCTATAGTAGCAAAAACAGCTTGGAACTGGCACAAAAATAGGCATAAAGACCAATGGAACAGAATGGAAGACCCAGAGATACATCCATGCAACTTCAGCCACTTGGTCTTTGATAAAGGTGCTAAGAATGCAAAATGGAGAAAAGATAGCCTCTTCAACAAATGGTACGGGAAAACTTGGATATCCATCTGCAGAAAATTTTAAAAAGATGCATACCTGTCAATTTTTGTAAGAGTCAACTTGAATGGACAAGAGACCTCAATGTAAAGCCAGAAACCTTAAAACTACTAGAAGAAAAGATAGGAAATATGCTCCAACACATAGGCACGGGAAAGCATTTCCATAACAAGACTCCAATCGCTCAGAAAATCACACCAAGAATTGACACATGGAATTATATGAAATTGAAAAGCTTCTGTACAGCAAAGGAAATAATCAACAGATTTAAGGAAGAGCCCACTGAATGGGAGAACACCTTTGCATCCTACACATCTGACAGAGGGCTAATTTCTAGAATTTACAAAGAACTCAAGAAATCAAATCCCAAGACACCAAATAATCCAATATACAAGTGGGCAAAGGAAAGGAACAGACAGTTCTCAAATGAGGAAGTTCATAAGGCTAAGAAGAATGTGAAAAAATGCTCAATATCCCTCACTATTAGGGAAACGCAAATCAAACCAACTCTGAGAGTCCACCTAACTTCAGTAAAAATGGCCAAGATCAATAAAACAAATAACAACAAGTGCTGGCAAGGATGTGGAGAAAAAGGAACACTCTTACACTATTGGTGGGACTGTAAATTGTTTCAACCACTTTGGAAATCAATATGGAGATACCTCAGAAAACTAAAAATAGAACTGCCATATGACCCAGCTACTACTGGGAATATAGCCAAAGGAAAACAAGTCATCTTACCACAGGACACCTGCATCTCCATATTCAATGCAACACTCTTTACAATAGCAAGGATATGGGACCAACCAAGATGCCCATCAACAGAAGAATGAATAAAAAATTATGGTATCTACACATAATGGAATATTACTCAGCAATAAAAATTGCATAATGTCATTTGCAGAAAAATGGATGGAACTGGAGAATATCAACCCACGTGAATGAACACAAGCTCAAAAGGAGAAATACCATATGTTCTCACTCATATGTGGGAGCTGAATCCCACTTAAAGGAAGAAAAATCCTATACATAAGTTGATATATAAAAATGTACAGTTAAACAGAGAAGGGATAAAAATGTACAGTTAAACAGAGAAGGGATAATGTAAAGAGTAGAAAGAAGGAGGGAGGGAACTAGCAGAGGGAAGTGAATATTGTGGAGGGTGAGATGGGGAGGAGAAACAATGGGCAGGGATAAAGGGGGAGAGGATAATCTCAAGGTAAATGATGCAACTTCATGAGTATATGGGAAAAATAGGGGAACATAACCCAAATATGTATATGAGTTTTGCTACATATTAGTCAAAAGTTTCCATAAACCTCATAAGTGGATAAAAGTGTAACCAAAAGTGATGTAATATTTGCATAATGGAAAAAGCAAATGCTATATTACTCTGTACACCACCAACATGCCTACCGATAAAGGGAGAAAAAATGAGGAAAGGGAGCTAGGTGCCATGATGCATGCCTGTAATCTTAGGAACTCAGGAGGCTGAGGCAGGAGCATCACTGGTTCAAGGCCAGAGGTAGCCTGCATAACTTCGTGAGACTCTGTGTCAAAACATGAAAAAATGGGGAGCTGTGGATGCAGCTCAGTGGTAGAGCACTTGCCTAGCACACAGGAAGCTCTGGATTCAATCCTCAGTACTGCAAAAGAAAAAAATTAAAATGTCTAATCGGTATGTGAAAAAGGAAAGAAAAGGTTATCTCTTAAAATGTGTATGCATTTTTGGCACCCCCTGTGTGTGCACATGTGTGTATGTGTACATGCATGTAGACACACATACATTACAATTTCTTAATCCATTCACCTGTCTGAGGATATTCCCTTCTCTGTGGTCCATGATGATTCATCAGTGCAGAACCCTGTCAGTTGCTAGTGCTGGATGAGTTAAAGCCATTCCCTTGGCTCGCAGTTGTCAAAGTTGAGGCCCTGGATATGTGGACAAACTTCATCCAGGGAAAAGTTGGAGATCTCGTTTAATCACTGGAGCTGGGGTGGGTGAAGAAGGTAAGACAAGGACCCATATACTCATTCAGGATCATGGAGGTCTACTGTTTACCTGCCCTAGCATCACTGACATGCAGACTACCTAGAAGCCCTATCCTCAGGCCCCAGCTAAGAAGTGTAGAAATATCTTCTCCAAGGAGAAACAGGGAGCTGGACATTTTTGCCTGCTTGCTCTGCACTGAGCTCAGAGAGTAGGAGAAATCCTGTGCCTATTTAAAATTTTTTTCTCTGTGGTCTCAAAGGATTTGGAAATCTTTATCACCTTCCACTTCCAGAGCTAGGGGATTTACAATCCAAACTCTCTGGTGGGAACAGTAAAAGTAGAGGCCATATGAGTGGTCCAAACCCTTCACTCCTTAGAGAGAAGCTGAGAGCTAGCTGGGCATTCTGTCCTGACTATAGGGTACTGTGACCTGGGTGGCATTTATAATGACAGTGTGTCTCAAGTTATCCTATCAATTTCAATTGTGGTTATCTTCTCATTTTTTTGATAAGTAGAACCCTCTCAGCTAATTTCTAGATTTTGCCCAGAGGGAAGTTATCTCTGTATTAATGTTTATTTTGTGCATCCATGGTAGAAAAGAAAGTCAAGGGCCTCCTATTCGACCATCTTGCTAATGTCACTCAAGAACCTTTTTAAGTGCCTGACCTAGAAGCTGATGTCCAGGAACTATCTCACCCAAAGCCTACAGGTAAACAAGGAGATTGTATTTGTGTCGGGGGGGGGGGGTTATATCCAGTCTAGAGACCTCTCATGTGCCAGAAGCAACAATATTATCCATTAAGATTCACAATTATGTTGACACATTTTCTACAATGAGATATCTTTAATGATGTAGAGATAACAATACTGTTACTTTAATAACACAGTTCACATAAAAAGATTCTTTAAATGGTACTTCAGACCCCAAATGTCTGACTGCCTGACTTAAACGCTATTACATACACAAGGAAATTGCTTCAAAACCATATTGAATCACAAATTATGAGAGTATTTTCTTACTTTTGAGTATGTCTTTTCACCAACATCTATCAGTTTTCCAATTCTTTAATAATTCCTTATTTTAAAAAGTACATAATGCAATTGTAATATCAGTTCATACGAATGATGGTGAGGGACTGAAGTAGATTCTATACCAGCTCTAATAGACCTTCTGAGATTCTGGCTGAATCCCACAATTCCTAAACCCATCTTTCTCTTTTTAAAATTAGGAATTGAAAACAAATATATTAAGATTATTTCAATGCTGAATTTTGAATTCTGTGGTTCTGTTTCATAGAGTGCAAAGACATTCTGTTTTGCATGATTTTTATCATAAAATATTGGCTTGAGGCACTTGATGTTTCAGGAAAAAAATGTCCTTGCATTAGTATTCTAAATATTTTCCTCTACACTGCTAAACTACTCTGAAATTTTTCAAGTGTCCCTCAAAAGCAGTTACTTTTAGAAGCAAATATTTGGCTTTGCCAACTATCTTGTTCTCCCATTCACTCTCTATTTCCCTCTCTCCTTTCATTTATTCTTTGCTTTCTTTTTTGTTTTTATTATGAGATATGGTTTGTATCTCTTTCACATTTTGATGTCAAAAATGAGGGTGATGGCTTAGAACTTGTGTGACCACATACCCTATTATACCAAGTGGAATGTTTTCAAGCATATAAAGTGATGGTACTTGTACTACATTAGGGGTATAGATAAACACTGGGGACACATGATTACCTTACTTTAAATGGCCACATTATTAAGGGTAAAATAGCCCAAAATAATGTTTTCCTACTCCTGTCCAATAGAGAGAAAATTATACAATACTGACCTTTCTATTCACTTCATTTCTGCAGTTCCAAATGTGACATTATCTGGTTTAGATATCTTATATTGGAAGTGGGGATGGGGTTTAGCTCAGTTGGTAGAGTATTGCTCCCCACTCTCTGAGGATCTGAATTTTATCCCCAGCACCACAAAAATGGGAGAAGGATGTAGCAATCCACTCATGAAGAAGTCCTGAAACAATCAGCCATTGAAAACCCTATGAGGGTTGCTATGAGTCAGACCCAACTCAATTGCACCTAATAACAATATTGGAAGTATTATTTCAAACTAAGATATTTAAATTATGCATCTTTGTAAATCCCTTGTTGCTTAGGTTCTTTGTGTGTTGCTTAGATTTTTAGTAAAAGTATATATAGCTTGTGTTTTTTACTTAAAATTATTTTTTAATAGTTCTTTTGATTTAATCTGCTCTTAACTCAGTCTCTTGGTTTCCGTGTACCACTAGAAAGCAAGATATGCTTTTAAAATAGAGATAATGCATGCCTGGAAGTCTATGTTTCATAGAGGTCTAACAGAAGTTAAAACAAAGGGTGACTCTTAGCATTCTAGTTTTAGTCCATTTTATAAATCCCAAACTCTAGTGTCCTTTGTATGGCTTTAATGTCACATAAATGAAGCTATGTTTAGTAATGTTTCCAACTATTTTGCTTATATTGTAGGTGAATGACAACATTTAAATGAAGACAAGCTGAAGCATTGCAAACTGTTCTTACATCGGATGTTGTTGTTGTTGTTAGCTGCCATTGAGTGGAAATCAACTCATAGCTACCCTCATATGGTTCACAATGGCTGATTGTTTTTTCATGATTGCTTTTTGGAGTGGATTGCATGTCCTTCTCCCATTTTTGTGGTGCTGAGGATTGAACTCAGGGCCTCAGAGAGTGCAGAGCAACACTCTACCAACTGAGCTAAAGCCCAGTCCCTTTTATTGGATATGTGGCTTCAAATTCTATCAATAAAAGTAAACAGCCCAACTTTCATAGTTTGGGAAATAATACCAAGAATACCAAAGGATGGCAATAATGCAAACAGACTAGATTACTCATATAATACTGCTGCGAATATAAAAAGAGAGATCACTATAGAAAAAAGTTTGGACTTAAATTGAAATCAGGATGGACATGTATAGATAAATATTCCCACAAAAAGACATACAAGTAGAAAGGAGGCCAGTGGTGGGGGGTGGGAGATGGGGGAGGTGGGGCACAAGAGGGTAAGGGGGAAGTTATGTGACCAATGTACAATGAAATGCACATATAGAAATGTCACAATGAAATACATGTCAGAATGAAACACATTAAGTTGTACATTTAAATTTTCCAATAAAATAAATAAATAAATAAATAAAGTATTGCGATTTCATCCAATGAAATCTTGCACATCTTCTGTTAACTTTAATGCTGGGTATTTGATACTATTGAAAATGGTATAATTTTTGAAGTCTTGTATTCTGATTCAGCTGGTATATATAAGTATAACGTTAATATGTTGATTTTCTATACAGCAGTCTTGCTAAATACACATATGATTATTCCATATCTATCTTTAGATCCATTTTTGATTTTCAACATACATAGTCATGTCTTTAACAATAGCTTGTTTCTGTCATTTTATATATTCCCTTCTTATTAGTAATTTTTAGTGTACAACTTAATGTTGTTTCAGTATATTCCCTCGCATGCATATCATTTTTCTCCAACATGGGTGAGTCTAAGTTTTTAGAGCCACTCAATGGAAGTGCTGTACTATGCATCATCCCACCATGACTATCTCCCCCTCCCTTCCTCATTTAAAAAAACTAACCAACACTTTTTATACTGAACTGGCTTCTTTTCTTTTTTCAGCTTCTCTTGTCTTCTCCTCTTCTCTTCTCCTCTGCTCTTCTCTTCTCTCTTCTTTTCTCTTTTTTCTTTTCTGCTTGCTGTGTCTGGACTAGCCTGTAGTTGGGGTTGGAGAAACAGTCTTTTTAGAGTCCCAGCGATAAAACTTACCTCCTGTGGAAAAATCCTTTCCTTTCCAAGTTGAAGATTCTCCTTTGGGGCCATCTGGTACACTAGCTACTTTTATTTCTATTTGTCTAAATGGACTTGTCATTCTTTTTACCTAGTTGTCTTGGGATTTGTGAACATCATTTTATATTGATAGGGTGCATTCTTTCATTCATAAAAGTACTGAACCTTACTGTAGAAAATCTGGAAGACACACAAGGCATAATAAAGAAAGCTAATCTTGTCCATGATCTATTCACTGAAGGATGGCCATTAATACTATTTTGTGGTGAATTCTCTTAGAGGTCTTCCATTCATAAAGGTGCACTTTATTTTTAACTTAAATTTATTTATTTTTAATTTTTTAAAATTAGTGTACAATATAACGGGTTTCATAATACAACTATATCATATACCTCATTACCCTCTTAATAAGTCCCTCCCCCTTTTGCTAGTCCCCTTCACCTCCAAATGTTTCTTTTATATTCAAGTAGTGTGTGTGTGTGTGTGTGTGTGTGTGTGTGTGTGTGTGTGTAGATAGATAGATAGATTCCACATAAGAGAGATAACATTGTTATCAGGGAATGCTGGGAGCAGGTCTGGAGAAGGAAGGTCCAGAGAGCAAGTCTGGAGGCTGGCAGCAGACAGGTTCTTCCCCAGCAGCAACAATTACCTCCCCTAGCGACTGATACTTTTGTTCATACGTGTCCCCATATAAAAGAATTTCTACAAGACACAGAAATTAGAGTATAGAGTATGTTGTTGTTGTTGTTAGGTGCCGTTGAGTCAGGTCCAATTGAAAGCAACCCTATGTACAATAGAACAAAACACTCCCCGACACTGTCGTGTCTGGCACTATTGTCAGTGCTCCTCTGCTATTTATAGGGTTTTCAATGGCTGATTGTTTTTTGGTCAAGGGTTATTGGGTCCTTCTCCCAAGACTACAGCACCTGGTGTTCCCAGGCGGTCTCTCATCCAAGTACTAACCAGGCCTCACCCTACTTAGTTTCGGAGATCTGATGGGGATGGATGCCACAGTGGTAGGCTGCAGGCCTTCAAGATATGGGGTGTAGCAAAATCAATCTCTTCTTCAATGCTAACACTTCAATCAGGAGGAGCCACTATCTCTTTAAAGCCCCCAAATGGACCCAAGAGTTTCAAGGATTGTTGGTTTGTCCTGTGGGACTGCCAGTCTCTTCCTCAGGGCCATTTGGCTTACCTTTTGGGTAATGCTTCTGTTTCTCCTTTCCTGCTGGGGAGCCATGTAGCTAGAGGTGGTCCACTTCACTCCTTGCTGTGTACCCTTTCTGCTCTCTACACTTTGAAACTACCCTATCACCTCTTTTGTGATTTCTGTGCTTCTACAATCTTTCTCTCTTTGGAATAGAGTATACTCTCTGTTACCCTGATTCATTCGTTTCACTGCATCACACAGAAACTGTCTCTAATCTGCCATCTTTACCTAGAAGTTGTTTCTGTAATTTTAAACATTAAAATTTTTTCTTTGCCCATTTTCAACATTGGACAGACCCACTCAAGGACAAATTTTAAGAGAACCAGTAGTAGTGGATATCTTTGCCTTATGCCTCTAAGAAATAGAAATTTTTGAACATTTCACCATGTTGACTGCTTTTTGTTAGATACATTTTTATCAGAATAATTAAGTTCCATTGCATTTCTAGGGTATTAGGAATATTTTTTCTTAAATATATGCTGACTTTCATCAACCTTTTACAGTTCATCTGTTTAGATAATCATAGGACTTTTGTATTTCATTAATCTGTTTGTTGTTGTTAGGTGCCATCAAATCATGTCTGACTCATAGCAGCTCTCATAGGGTTTTTAATGGCTGATTGGGGATTATTTTGGGAGTGGGCTGCCACATCCTTCTTCCGTTTTTGCAGTGCTGGGGATAGAACCCAGGACCTAAGAGACAGCAGAGTGGCGAATGTGGTGGGATTGCATTGGTAAATTGCCTCATTTAAATCATCCTTGAATTCCTAGGGGGAACTTTGTTCATAACATATTATCTTTTTGAATAATTTATCTTGATTTTTAAAGTATTTGTGTGTGTATCTGCATAAGTAATGTTAGCCTATACTTTGATTTCATGTATTATTTCTGTTAGACTTTGGTGTAAATGCTACACTAGTTCATAAAATGAATTGGGGCATAAAACTTCTGCCCTCTGGAATTGAACTCTCTGCAAGACTTTGAATAATGTAAAGCTAGGCTTTCGCATGTTCAGCTGTTTCTGCATCACATCCTCCTTACCATTGTACCCTACTTAAAAGACAGACACAGAAACAGCTGGCAGAGGATCTCATCACTTCAGGCTTTGCAAGCCTCATCTTCCCTGCAAGATGCTTCTACTGATGCTGTCCTTTGGAAAGGCTACATTCCTGTTTCTATGCTGATCTTATCTTTGTGTACAAAGTGAAAAGTTTCCACTTGATTAATTTGCCTACATAATTTCTTCTATATATTCTCCTAGAAGTTTTATTACTTTTCATGTCACATTTAGCTCTGTGATCCAAATTAGGTAAATTTTTGTATGAGGTATAAATTATAACAGGGCTAGGGTTTAGCTCAGGTGGTAGAGTGTTTCCTCTGCATGCTCTGAGGCCCTGGGTTCAATCCCCAATACCACAAACTGGGAGAAGGACCTGGTAGCCCACTCCTGAAACAATTAGCCATTGAAAACCCTATGAATAACAGACAACTACTGACATAGTGCCAGGCATGGCACAGTGTTGGGGAGTGTTTCATTCTGTTGTATACAGGGTTGCTAGGAGTCAGACCCAACTCGAAGGCACTTAACAACAACAACAACAACATAAATTGTAAAGATTCATTTCTTGTTATTGTGGAATCCAATTACCCCAAACACATACTTGAAAAAGTGATCTTTATCCATTAAATTGCCTTTTCACCTTTACTGAAGATCAGTATTATTAGACTATATTCACTGATTTTTTGTTAATACCACATTTTTTTATTACTCTAGGAAAACAGTGAGTCTTAAAATCAGGTAGAATGAATTATTCAGCATTATTCTTCAGAATTGTGTTGGTATTCTAGTTCCTTTACAATAAATCTTTGAGAATCGGTTTTATCAAAATACATCAAAGAGAGCATGGTCTCAGGATATGTTGCAATTTTGTTTTGAAGGGCAAAAGAAGAATGTACAGTTAGCTGCAGAATGACATGTGGTAAGACGGTAAGATTGTTTTCCAACTTAGGTTGGGAAATGTTTTAATATAAAGAGCAATTAATGGTTTAGAACAGAGGAGAGATCATTGTAGGGGCAAATCCTTGAGAAGAATGAGACCTGGGATCCTGAGCAGAGGTCGGGGGTCTGGTTGTAATTAGGAGTGTTGTATGCAGTCAGGTGCAGAGAACAGATAAATTGGGCTGAGGAAGTTTGGGAATTTCCACCTGAGTGCTCCTGTTTTCTCAATGAATCATTAGAAGAGGTCATTCCAATAGAGGAGAGTTGCCAGCATTTTAGCAGAGTATTGTTGGTAGGATGAGAGTAAAAGTGAGAAGCAATCAAATTATAGTCATGTATTTGTTGTTGTTGTTGTTGGTGGTGGTGGTGGTGGTGGTGTTAGGTGCTGTCAAGTCAGTATCTGACTCATAGCAACCCCACGTACAACAGGTGAAACATTACTGTCAGTGCTTCTTCTGCTATTCATAGGGTTTTCAATGGCAGATTGACTTTTTGGGAGTGGGTTGCCAGGTCCTTCTCCCAAGCCTACAGCACCTGGTGTTCCCAGGTGGTCTCCTATCCAAGTACTAACCAGGCCCAGCCCTACTTAGCTTCTGAGATCTGACGGGAACAGATGCCACAGGGCTATGGCTGCAGGCAGTCATGTATTTAGGGTAAGATAATTCTCAAAAGGATTAAAGGTCTTCTTAACACTGCTTAGTTGCAGATACAGCCTAATATATAATAATACATATTATAATGACATATTTGAAGGTGGGAGGACATGATCATATAAAATAGACATAACAATACTCACCTCTTCAAGGACAGTAAAATTATTTGTGTTAGTTTGCTAAGGCTGCTATAACAAAGTACCATGACTGGGTGGCTAAAACATCAGCAATTTATTTTCTTGCAATTCTGGAGGCTGAGTTTGAGATCAAGGTATAGCGGAGTTAGTTTCTTTGAAGGCCTCTCCTTGGTTTATAGATGGCTATATGCTCCCTGTGTCTTTTCATAGTCTTCCCTCTGTGTGTTTTTGTTTCCTAGTTTACCCTTTTTATAAGAACACCATGTATATTGGATTAGGGCCCATTCAAATGACCTTACTTAATTTAGTTACTTCTTTAAACACTTTATCTCAAATATAGTCACATTCTGAGGTAGTAGAGATTATGACTTTAAGAAGACACAACTCAGTTCATAACAGTATTAAATTCATTTTATTTCAGTACTATCTTCACTACTATTGTAAATATAATTTGTTTCATTCTTACAATTACCTTGCAAGGTAGGAGATAGTCACTAGACCTCAAAAGTTACATCTCTTGAAGAACCTCACCAGGATTGGAAGTACTAGTCAAAGAGACAAAATGCATGCATTTTTGATAAGAAGGGGCTGAGATAGAAAGTCAGTCTATTTGGTATCATTAATCCATTTGTTATCATTGAGCTATAAATGTTCAGTATCAGTAACAAAAATAGTAATGAAGGACAATCAAGTCATAAGATGTACAGATATAGTGAAAATCATACTGAATTTGGAGCCCACCTAGATACATCTGGTCAGGCAACTGCAAGAAAATGCTGTCAGTGGTCCCTGCCCACAGAAGTCTTGGGGCAATTGATTCAGTAGGGGAGTCCTGAGGCCCCTGCAAACATTGACACCTTCAAAAGTGCTCAAAGCCATGCACCTGTGATTATTTCTGAAAGGAATAAAAAATGGCTCTTCCAAAATTTTAGGAGGGAGAAGATCATTAGCAATACCTCAGAAGTTGTGGAGCACCACTGCCTCCAGAGGAACCTGGAATATTTAGTTAGTATTTGGTAGCAGCTGATCTATGTTCTTTGTAACAAAAGCTTCCTAGAAGATGAAGTTCATATGTATTTGCTGTTCTGTGGATCCCCTTGAATCAGTACATTACACTGGAGGTTTTTTCTCTTTTTTCTCTCCCTTTATTGGTAAATTTTTGGTGGGGTACAGAGTAATATACCACTGTTTTTTTCCATTATGCAATTATTACTCACTTTTGGTCACACTTTTATCAACTTACAAGGTTCATGGAGGCTTTTGACTAATGGGTTGTTGTTGTTGTTAGGTGCCATCGAGTCGGTATCCGACTCATAGCGACCCTCATAGGGTTTTCAATGGCTGAGTGCTTCAGGATTGCCTTGGGAGTGGATTGCCAGGCCCTTCTCCCATTTTTGTGGTGCTGGGAATTGAACACAGGACCTCAGAGACTGCAGCGCAGCGCTCTACCCACTGAGCTAAGTCCCAGCCCTTTGACTAAGGGGTAGTAAAACTCAAATGTGTATTTGGGTTACAGTCCCCCATTTTTTCAATGTACTCATGAAGTTGCATCCTTTACATTGAGATTATCCTCTCCCCCTTTATCCCTGCACATTGTTTCTACTCCCCATTCCACCTTCCACAATCTTCACTTCCCTCTGCTAGTTCACTCCCTCCTTTCTACCCTTTACATTATCCTTTCTTTGCTAAGTTTAGCTACATTTTTATATATCAACTTATGTATAGGATTTTTTCTTCCATTAAGTAAGATTCAGTGCCCACATATGACTGGGAACATGGTATTTCTCTTTTTCAGTTTGCATTCATTCATTTAAGATGATGTTCTCCAGTTCTATCCGTTTTGCTGAAATGACATTATTTCACTTTTTATTGCTAAGTAGTATTTCATTGTGTATAGGTACCATAATTTTTTTATCCATTCTTCTGTTGATGTGCACCTTGGTTGGTCACATATCCTTGCTATTGGGAAGAGTGCTGCATGAGATGCAGGTGCCTCTGTGGTATAATGACTTGTCTCCCTTTGGGCATATTCCCAGTAGTGGTATAGCTGGGTCATATGGCAGTTCTATTTTTAGTTTTCTGAGGTATCTTCATATTGATTTCCAAAGTGGTTGAAACAATTTACAGCCCCACCAACAGTGTAAGAGGGTTCCTTTTTCTCCACAACCTCGCCAGCCTTTATTATTTGTTTTGTTTATATTGGCCATTCTTCCTGGAGGTAGGTGGAATTTCAGAGCTGTTTTGATTTGCATTTCCCTAATGACTAGAGATATTGAGCATTTCTTCATGTGCTTCTTAGCCTTATGAACTTCTTCATTTGAGAACTGTCTGTTCCTTTCCTTTGCCCACTTGTGTATTAGATTATTTGTTGTCTTGGGAGTTACTTTGTTGAGTTCTTTGTAAATTCTAGAAACTAGTCCTCTGTCAGATAGGTAGGATGTGAAGATTTTCTCCCATTCAGTGGCCTCTTTCTTAACTCTGTTGATTGTTTCTTTTGCTGTACAGAAGCTTTTTTAATTTCATCTACACACTGGAGATTTTTACGACAATTTTTAAGGTTCTTTGCTTTGGGAATAAACTGATTCTGAAATTTATACAGAAATTCAGTGTAACACAAATATCCAAGGTAACAGGTCCAAGATAAAGAAAAAATTATAAAGCACTAGTAATTAAGACAGTGGTATATTAATGCTAGGATAATAACATAAACCAATTAAACTGAAAAGAGACTCAAAACTTTGTTCTAAGTATATAAGATTATGTGATTTACTACAAAGGAGCTACAGTGACTCAAGGAAGAAAGGATAGTTCTGAATCAATTGGGCGTCTTCATGGAAAACATAAATCTTGTGCCTTTGGTCCTATTGACCACAAAATTAAACTCCTGATGAAACTTTGATCAAAACTGGTCAAAATATGAAAGAGAAACCAAGATTCTAGAAGCAGGAAGATATTCTTATGACTTCAGAGTATGCATTTTTTTAAAAAATAGGACACAGCAAGTGCCAAGAATAAAAGAAAAGAATAATAATGTGCAATTCATTAAAATTAATATTCTTTGTTCATTCAAGGCACCATTAAAAAGGTGAAAATATTAGCCATTGTGTGGGAGGAGGGGTTCCTAATACATATATCCAAAAAAGACTTATATGCAGAATATCTAAGGAGCTTCCACAAATGAGTGAGAAAAAAGCAAGCAAGCCAGTGAGAATGAGATAGATCAGGGGGATCCACCTTTCTTTGGGGTGCTGTGTGTACAATATTGTTAATACACTGTTAAAATCAATATTAGTGTTAATTATAAGAGTTTTTTTAAATTCTTTCTGTAAGTGCTCTTTCTATTCATTTTCCAACAGGGAAGCACAGATATTGGGGGATGGGGTGATCTGACTTCTTAATTGGCAGCTGTTGTACTCTCCCTTGCTACCTTAGCTGCTTTGAGTAAAGAACTCTTGGTCAAACAGTCAGCTGACCCACCCTTACACTAGCACCAGTGGTTTGAAAACTTCATACATGCCACATGAAAGCTGATGATGCAGCACAACTCCATCTCCTGAAGGTGAAGCTCCAGCCATGGATGTTTCAAACAGTTTGAAGTTTATACTAGACTTCTGACTATCAAAAGCCTCAGTGAACTCTAGAGTACCCTGTGACCAACCCAGAGCCGAGGGGGAGGACTTCCACTGGTAACCCAGAAAAGAAACTGCTATGATTGATGCAAACACAAGCCTCCATTTGAGGGATTTGTGCAAAAGAGACGGCTGTGAATGGGCAAAGGGGGTTGCTATGATTGATGCAAATGGGACTGCTGTGATTAGTGCAAACACAAACCTTCATTTCTATGGTTGGTGTAAACTCCCCTTTTCTGGCCATGTAAAAAGGCTGTTCAGCTCATTCAAGTTGAGGTGGCCAGGAGATACCCTCCTGTGCTGCCTCCTGGCGCTGTAACATTAGACCCAATAAAAGGCTTCTTTTGAACAGTATTTGTCTACTTTTAGTAGTGTGGGATGAGCTGATAATATGAAAAAGAAAATCGTGGATACAGCAGAACGGTGGTGGCAGCAGCAGCAAGGGATGGCAGAGACAGTGGAGCAGCAGTGGCAGAAACAGCAGAGCATCCAGGATGCTGAGCTACAGAAGCAGCAAAGCAGCTGAGTGCTTGTCAGCTGAGGAAGAGGTGAGGCTGCAAGATCAGTGACTAGCAGCAACAGAAGCAGCAGTAGTAATAGTAGCAGCAAGCTTAAGGGCCATGATTGCTGCTTTGCAAATGGCAACAACCATGACAGCAGCAATGGCAATAAGAGCCAACTGAACAGTTCAAGTGAGTGACCACATCAGGAAGAACAGGGAGAACAGAAGACAGAAAAGGCTGTAAAGAACCAGAAAAGAGCAGCTAGGCTGGGCCACAAACAGCCCAAGATGTCCGACTTTGAGGATTGGGTGTCAGATGAGGAGAAGTTATGCATAGCTGCTAAATTCATCACCCATGCACCCCCAGGGGAGTTTAATGAAGCATTTAATAATAACAATCTCCTCATGGAAGGGGCAGTACATACATTTGCCCAGTATAACATGGATCAGTTCACATGTGTGAAGATAGAAGTTTACGAAGATCAGGTCTTAATTACAGAGCATGGTGACTTAGGCAATAGCAGATTTTTAGATCCAAGAAACAAAATTTAAGTTAAATCACTTGTGGAAAGAAGCAAAGGACCCCCAGCCAGAGGAAGTGGATGGAAGTTTGAAGTCTTGGAGAGAATTCTGTGACAGCGCTTTAAGAGACGATATGAGAGATCATTATTCCAATGGGTTCTGTACTGTTTATGCTAGTTTATCCAATGGGTGCTGTGCTGTTTAACTGTAGGTGGACAAGCCACCAGTTTCAGGCTAAAAACTTTTGGAATGGTCTTTGGAGATCAGAGTGGAAATTCACCATCACACCACCTACAGCCCAGGTGGTTGGAGTCAAGGTTTAGGTTCACTACTTATGAAGATGGCAATGTTCACTTGGTCAGCCATAAAAATGTACAAGATTCAATAACTGTTTCTAATGAAGTTGAAACTGCCAGAGAGTTTATTAAACTCATAGAGAGTGCATAAAATGAGTATCAGGCAGCAATTAGTGAAAATTATTGAACAATGTTAGACACCACATTCAAGGAAAGGGAAGAGCAGGGCCTTACACCTGCAGCTTCCAGTTGCCCTCACCAAAATTTACTGGAACAAGATACTCAGCTATAAGATTGGCAAATAAATGTGGAATACCTAAAGCCTAACTTGTAGAATTCTTCAGTATGTGCAAAGGAAAGAATTTAATGTGTGGTAATATGATAAATAGGTGATTTATAAACAAGAATGATATTTTGCTAGGGCTTTCAAAATTAACAGATATCTAGCCTCATGGAATACTGTTGAACCTATATCATTGTCTTGATCTTGTGTCTGTGTTCTCTGCCTTGTAATATTCTGCTATCACTTATCACTATAAATACTTGTTAATCTTTTTTTTCCTGCTACATTTAATGTTGGAAAGATCTATCCTAGAGTCATTTTACAGTTTTAAAATTTTTCCTAATCATGAAGTCCTGTTACTGATTTAGACAGATAGTATATTCAGTACTTTTTATACCCTTATGTCTCAAAACATTTCTGGTACTTCTGTGGATTTTACTGATTCACCAACAGCAAAAGAGGCTATACTACAAACTGTAACTCAATGAAAGACACATTCATCTTTCTCCCTCTGACTGCTTTGATCATCATTTATAGCATCTCATAACTATAGTTTTCAAGTGTTTGAATTGGGACTTTTCATATCCATTTTGGGGGGCACAGGAAGTTTTCTGTAAATTCCATGATAGCCAGCTTCTGCAGGGGAACTTGTTTATAAATCCAAAGTCTTGAACCACATTCCCTGAACATGAACATGTTTGCTTTTTTATCATTCCCTCATTGCCTCTTAATTAGTACTATTATAGAGATATCTGCATTTTTAGAAGAGTTTTATCCATTTACTTTTTGCTTAATATTCAAGAATTGCTGACATACTGTGGGTTTAGTATAGAACTTGAAAAATGCAGATGTTGAAGGATATATATATATATATATATATATATATACACACATACACATACACATAGTGTTTTAACTTTGTGGCAGGATTGTACTATAAGCAAATGAATCAAACAACTACATAAATCACAAAAACTAAAAGTGAACCAAAGTGGAAAGGATAACTTCCAAGCAGTATCTTTCCAGTGTAACCTATTATTTAAGGAAATACTAGTATTTTCTTCCAAATAGAATATAAAACTAGTTCCAAATTACTCTTCTTCAGTCCTGCCTGTCAAGAATTCATAGGTACCTGTGATATAGCAACCCTTCCCAGGTATATTGACAGGTATGTATGTGATCTCACAATATGCAGGTAACGTAGATAGGACATGACAACTGGTAATGGTGGATTCATTGACATTGTTTCCACTTCCATGACCAGGCCTTAAGGGAATGTCAGTTTTTGTGTTTTTTTTTTTAAACCAAGTAGTGTCTTCCTACCTATCTCCAAATACATGTCAAAAAGAAGGGTGTACATGTTCTCACTCATATGTGGGAGCTGATTCAAAAATTAAAAGCAGGGAAAAATCCTGTGTGGAGGTCAGAACATAATAAAAAGCTGAAGTCGACTTATCAGAGAAGGGACAATTTGGGGAGGGCAAAAGAAGGAGGGAGGGATCTAGCAAAAGAAGGAAATCCTGGGAGAGGAGACAGGGGAGAGGAGGAACAAGGAGGAGTGAGGAATAAGGGAGGGGCCGACCTCAGGGTGAACAGCCCAATTTTAATAGTTTTGGAAATACATATAATTATACCAATAATACCAAAGAATGGTAATAACACTGATGGGCTAGAAAATTCAGGTAATAGTACTGACAATGTAAAAAGATAGTTCACTACAGAAAAAGTTTGGATCTTAAACATAGTTGGGATCCAAGAATATATAGAAAAATATTACCACAAAAGACATAGAAATGGAAGACAGGTCATGGGGGGGGTGTTGGACGGGGGGAGGAAGTGCACAAGAGGGTAAGGGGGAACTTATCTGTGCAATGTACAACAAAATGCATATATGGAAATGTCACAATGAAATGCATGTCAGAATGAAACACATTAAGTTGTACATTAAAAATTTCCAATAAAAAGAAGGGTGTTTATGCTTCAGCTTTGTTTTTGCTCGGTAATACAGTCAAGGAAGAGTTTGTTTCCAAGTGAAAGTTGTGCAAGAATTTTTGTTTATTTCAAATAAAATATGTTTGTATCGTTAAAAAAAAGACCCAGAAAAGAGAAACTACAGGCCCTGATCACTGAAAGTATTCCAGAGAGCTGCTGAGTCTTTAGGACCAAGGGTCTCGGATACTCTAAGCCCAGAACCTGTGACACTGGCCACTGTTTAGCTCTGAGGAATCCTGATACCCACTCCTGCCCAGAAGCTGCAACACCAGCTACTGATAAGGGCTATGGAATCCCAACCCCCTCAGTCTACCAAAGAGCTATAGCACTTATGGGCTTAGCATTCCCCTTCCTGGGCCTACATTTGAGGCTGTAGGCTCAAGAAGCTGTAACACTTGAAGGGCTCCAGAATCTCAACTTCTTTAGCCTAAATAAAATTTGTAACACTAGAAGGTGCCACTTTCTGCTGCCACGCCCATCTTTTGCTGTCACTGCTCATTGCTGTCAAATGCCAAGGGACACAACCACTGTCTAAGATTAGCTTTTGAGGGCTTCTCCTTGCCTACCCATGATTTCTATCCAGGTAGACCAAAAGCATCCCAGTCAATTTACTGAGAACAAGAATGGGCAAAAGGCTCAGAGAGCCATTTCAAAAAATAGAATAACCAAGCAGAAAATAAATACTATGTATATGTGCACAATAAGTGCTCAACATCTTTAGTCATCAGATAGATACAAATCAAAAGCACAATAAGATTCCCATTCATGCCTATCATAATGACTAAAAATAAGAAAGAGGGAAAGGAGAGAGAAGGAAATGGAAAAAAATTCTTCTGTTGACAAGAATATGAAGCAACTGCAACTGAAAAGCACTCCCACACTGATTTTGAAACATTGCTTATTTCTTTTTTTTTCAAGCAAAAACAAACATTTTATTTAGACCACTAGGAAAGTGAAAGTGGGGATTTTATAGAAAAGTGAAAGTTTTAAAGGAAATTAAAATTAAGGGTCCAAGTAAGAAAGTAAAAGGGCAAAAGCCTCTGACAGAGTACCAAGGGTACCAAGAGGGTAGCCAGGAACATAGTTTATTTCAATCATTGTTGCCTACTGTAGTAACATTTAAAGCTGAGTAATTTTACCTGTATCCCTTATAACAGCAGTGTCAACCTTTGCATATGACTAACATATGTGTTTATGTTATTACCCAATAGATATGTATAGGAATATTAATAGCAGCATTATGAGTTCATAATGACAAAATTGGAAAGAATCTAAATATCTATCAGTTTTTGAATGGATGATAAAACAGTTGTGTTCAATGAATTATTAAACATGAATGAAAAATATTAAACTACTGCTATCCAAAACAGTGTGGATGAATGAATTTCACAAATATAATATTAATGGAAAGAAGTCAGACATGAGATATTTACATATAGTTCTATTTCATTCACATACTGTTCAAAAATTAGCAAACTCTTCTACTGGGTTAGTAAGTGGGAAAGAATTGTGATGGGGGGCTCTTTGGTAATTTTAATTGTTTTTACAGGTGGAACAGGAAGAACCCAACAACCCATTCCCAAAAAAACAATCAACCATTGAAAACCCTATGAATAGCAGAGAAGTACTAACAACACTGTTTCACCTGTTGTATGTAGGGTCACTATGGGTTAGATACCGACTGAATGACACCTAACAACAACAATTGTACAAAATAATGGATTTCATTGTGATATTTTGATATATGCATATTACATTAGCTATCATCTTGAACTTGCATTTCATAGCAGATTCTAGGCACACAGCATACCTAATCCTCATAGTTATTGTTAGTCTAAATACTCATTGAACATATGTGTTCTGGGCACTGGGTTAAGGATTCAAACATATGCTATTCAAGTAAATATTCAAAACATTTGCCAGGCAAGGTGGCGCACGCCTGTAATCCCAGAGGCTTGGGAAGCGGAGGCAGGAGGATCGCAAGTTCGAGACCAGAGGCAGTCTGCATCACTTAGAGAGACCCTGTCTCAAAAAGTAAAAAAAATAGGCTGGGGGTGCAGCTCAGTGGTCCAGCACTTGCAGAGCATGCAAGCGTGAGGCCCTGGGTTCAACCCCCAGTACCACAAAAAAAAAAAAAAATTCAAAACCTTGTTGTTGTTGTTGTTTGTTGTTGTTGTTAGGTGCTGTCAGGTCGGTATCCGACTCATAGCGACCCTCATAGGATTTTCAATGGCTGACTGCTTCGAGATTGCCTTGGGAGTGTATTGCCAGGCCCTTCTCCCATTTTTGTGGTGCTGGGAATTGAACTTGGGGCCTCAGAGACTGCAGCGCAGTGCTCTACCCACTGAGCTAAATCCCAGCACCACAAAACATTCTAGCCATGTAGATATGCTTTTTCTCATCTTACAAAGAAGATGAAGAAATTAGAGATGTCTTGCTACAAATTGAGGGTCAATTCTTTATTTTCCAGGTTCTACCTAGATGATTACGGGAGAAGGATGTGGCAATCCCAAAACAATAAGCCATTGAAAACCCTATGAGGGTCGCTATGAGTCAAGCACGACTCGACCGCACCTAACAACAAAAACAGCAACCTAGATGATGTCATGTTGGTGGTTTACTCTCTTATGAGCTTCAGTTTTCTCATCTATAAAATGGGATTAGTTAAAATCTGTACCATATCTGGTTTTTTGTAGGCTCAATAAAACATTTCCTTCATGTCTGCATGGGTTAAGTGAGATCAGATATGAGGCACTTAACCGAGTTGCTTACATGGGGCAAATGCTCAATGAATGATCATTTTATTAGTATATTGCCAATGCTACTACTACTATAGCAAATCCCAGACTGCTCTACCAATGGTGAAAGACATAGGGCAGTCTGATTTCAAGTTAATATGGCTGAATAAAATTGGCCCCAATGTGACTGACAAAAATAAACCCAAAAGAATTGAGATGTTGTGGACTCTATTCTGAGCAGAGGAGTCCAGGATAGCAGCAGAAACCACAGAAGAGTGGATTGTTTGCCCACAGCAACCAAAAAGCAGAGAAATCACCCAGGGTGAAGAGGTGAGTGGTATCAGCCACAGCTGTGTGTCACATCAGAGGAAGAATCCCTCCAATCCAGGATAGTTATGGTGATAGTAAGGGGCCAAATGGACAGCACAGCCAAAGAGGAACAGAGATTATTTGGTGGACCATGTCCACTGACATAGAGTTAAAATGCTGAACTCATGCTAGATGAACTGCACCATAAAGGAGCAAGGGCCAGTTCACCAGGCAAACAACAGACAGCAGTGGTTTGCAAATACTGGCACTGGCTACATAATGGTGAGTGCATTCTGCTGAGCTGGAAAGCTACTCCAGCATTCCTTGAGAGTGTCTGGCCCTGTGCCTGGGTCCACGACAGGGAAAACAGTGGTAACAACTGCCTGCTGAGGCCAGACACAGCATCCAGAACCTCCATGAGAGTGACGGATTCCACAGCAGCCACATATAAATGGCACCAGCCACTGGGGAAGGCACAGGCAGAAAAACTGATTGGAGGAGCTTGTTCTTTGTGAATTAGACTTCCCTGGCACCCATGCCCATGAGAGTAGCCCCAAGAAATAATACAAGGTAGTATTTGCACCAGTCAAAGGGAAGGCCCCTTCCTGCAGTTAGCAAGACTAATCTTAGCAGTGGCATTGTTGGCTACTATGAATTCCAGTAGAACGCAGCAGCAGGTAGGCAGTATTTTGTGGGAAGGTCCTGTTCAAAAGACTCCTAGATTCCTATAAGACACAGCTGCAATCAGTGCTGTGTGCTGGGTTTGGCCTTTTTGTTTTGTTTTGATTTGGTTTTGTTTTTGTTTTGTTTTGTTTGATAGCTTTCCATTAGTCTGTTTGGGTTTTGAGGGGGAGGGTTGTTTGTTGTTGTTGCTTTCCTTCTCTCGCTCTCCTCAAATTTTATCCCCCTCAACCCTTTCACTTATCAAATTCCCAACCATTTTAGACCTTTAGTTCCTTAGTTATTTCATAGCAATACTTTCAATACAATCCTAAACTAATCAGAAGGGGGAAAAAGACCACTACATATTAATAAAGGGAACAAACAACCAAGAGGATATGATGATGGTCAATGTTTATGCACCAAACACCAATGCACCTAACACCATAAAACAAACATTATGGGCCATAAGGAAGCACATAGATCTGGACACAATAATAATGGGAGACCTCAGTACCCCACTCTCTTCAATAGATAGGTCACCAAAACAAAAAATTGACAAAGAAACTATAAACACCACCATAAACCAACTGGATTTAACAGATGTATACAGAATATTCCCTCCAATAGATGCTGAATACACATTCTTCTCAAAACTTCATGGAACTTTTTTAAAAAATATACCACATTCTTGTTCACAAAACTAGCCTCAACAAATGAAAAATATTGAAAATCCTTGAAGCTTATCAGATCAAAGTAGAATAAAACTAGAAACCAATAGCAAGGAAAACTACAAGGATGTTACAAATATATGGAAATTAAAAATACACGTTTGAATGAGGAATGGGTCCTCAAAGAAGTCAGAAAGGAGATTTGTAAGTTCCTACAATCAAATGATAGTGAAAACACAATCTACCAAAACCTCTGGGATACAGCAAAGGCAGTTTGATGAGGGAAAATCAGATATGAGTGTCCACATCGAAAAGTTAGGGAAGGCCCAAATAAATAACTTAATGATACACCTTAAGGCACTAGAAAATCAATAAGCCAACCCCAAAATTAGCACACAAAAAGAAATAATTAAGATCAAGGCAGAAATCAGCAAAATAGCCAAACTAATCCCTCAATAAAAGAGACAGAAGACTCAAATTAATAAAATTAGAGGTGAAAACAGAGTCATAACAACAGATACCAATGAAATACAGAAGATCATCAGAGACTATTTTGAGAACTTGAACACTCCCAAAAAAGAAAACACATAAGAAATGGATAAATTCCTTCACACATATGACTTACCTAAATTAGATTCAAGGGATATAGATAAATTAAACAGACCTATAACAAGTAATGAAATTGATGTAGTAATAAAGAACTTTTCATCAAAAAAAAGCCCAGGTCCTGACAGGTTTAGAACTGAATTATATCAAACTTCTAAAAAACGATTAATATCTATCCACCTCAAATTTTTCCATAAAATATAATGGGAGGGTATACTTCTAAAATCATTCCACAAATCCAGTATGACCCTGT
>VMDO01027289.1:0-25456 GCA_007922755.1 Pedetes capensis
AAGTGTTTGCCCACACTGGGCTGGGCACGCTGGGCTGGGCCTGTAATCCCAGCAACTCAGAAGGCAGAGGCAGAAGGATCTCAAGTTCAAGACCAGAGAGAGTCTGCATAATTTAGCAAGACCCTGTCTCAGAAAAAGTAAACAAATGGGCTGAGGGTGCAGCTCATCGGTCCAGTACCTGCAGAGCATGCAAGCACAAGGGCCTGGGTTCAACCTCCAGTAACAAAAAAAAAAAAAAAAAGAAGGTGCCTGCTGACTTCCCAAGTGACAGATGCTTGCCTGTGGGTTCCCCTATCCTTGGTATAACCGCTCCCCCTTTTTTTCCAAGGAAAACAATGGCAAACATGTATGAAGTACAAGACTTTGTGCCAAGCCACTTATATAATTCTCCATTTACCCCACATGGTGATTACCATTACCACTGTGGTTCCCCACATGAAGGCCAGGCGGGGGGTGGGGGAGGTGAATGACTCCCCAAGAAGGCAAGGTACGAGGGAGAGCAGAGGGCTCTGGACTCTCCTCTGGACCTCTCCTCTTACCCTTGGCTGCCTTCTTGAGTCCACCCTGTGTGTTTCTTGGCCTCCATCTCTGACAGCTCTTTCAGTTCCCCTCACTGATTCCTTTTCCTCTTCCCAGCAGCTAAATATGGACATTGGTCATAAGCCAGCCTCTCCCCCCTTAAGAAGTGCAATTTCTCTGAAAGTGCAAGCCATCTCTGCTAGACCCACTAGGAAGGACCCTCTGCCATTTCTGCAAGGAAGAGGAAAACAACCTGTCCCTTGGGGAGTGCTTTATGAAGGAGATCCATAGACATTCTACTTCCCCCTCCATGTATGTGGACTGATGGTAATTCAGCCAAGGATTTCCTAAGAATTTGGTATAAAGCTGGGTGTGGCGGCTTATACCTTTAATCCCAGTGATTTGGGAGGCAGAGGCAGGAGGATCATGAATTCAAGGCCAGAGGCAGCCTGTGTAATTTAGTGAGACCCTGTCTGAAGATATTAAATAGAAAAATGGGAAGTGGGACGCGGTGGTGCACGCCTGTAATCCCAGTGGCTCTGGAGGCAGAGGCAGGAGGAACGCAAGTTTGAGACCAGAGGCAGTCTGCATAATTTAGTGAGACTCTGTTTCAAAAAGAAAAAAAATGGGCTGGAGGTGCAGCTCAGTGGTACAGCACTTGCAGAGCATGCAAGCAGGAGGCCCTGGGTTCAACCCCAGTACCACACACACACACACAAAAGATATAAAATAGAAAAATGGGCTGGGGGGTGCAGCCTCCATGGCAGAGCATTTGCAAACCATGTGCAATGCCCTGGGTTCAACCCCCAAGTACCAGAAAAAAAAAAATTGGAATGAGACAATAGCAGCATAAGGAATTTCAATGTCCCAATCTTCTTGGTTTTGCCCAGGGTAGCTGGGGAACATCAGCTCAGTTTGGTCACAGAGCAGAAGTGGCCTTCCCTATAACATAGACTGTGGTGAGTCTTGTTGTTAGGTGCTCACAAGCCGAATCCAACTCATGGCAACCCTATGTACAACAGGACAAAACACTCCCTGACACTGTGCCATGCACAGTATCTTTTTACATATGAGCCCATTGTTACAGCCACTATGTTTCTTCTCATTTTGAGTGATGCCACATTAGCCAAAGGAGGTCCCAGGGGCCTTACTCCATTCACCTTGTTAAGGTTGACCCTACTTTGAGGAGGCAACTCCTCCCCAGTCATTTCTTGAATGCCTTATAGCCTGGGGGGCTCATTCTCTGGCACTGTGTTTAATAGCATTGTTGTTGTTAGGTGCCATCTAGTCGGTATCTGACTCATTGCGACCCTGCGTACAACAGGTGAAGCACTACTGTCAGTGCTTCTCTGGTGTTCATAGAGTTTTCAATAGCAGATTGATTTTTTTGGGAGTAGGTTGCTGGGTCCATCTCCCAAGCCTACAGCACCTGGTGTTCCCAGGTGGTCTCCTATCCAAGTACTAACCAGGTGTAACCCTGCTTAGCTTCCCAGATCTCTCTGCTATTCATAGGGTTTTTAATGGCGATTTGTTTCAGGATTGGGCTGCAGGGTCCTTCTCCCTAATCTGTCTTAGTCTGGAATCTCAGCTGAAACCTGTCCACCATGGGTGGCCCTGCTGGTATCTGAGATATCAGTGGCATAGCTTTCAGCATCCCAGCAACACGCAAGCCCCCATAGCATGACAAGCTGACAAAGTGGAGGCAGTGAGTCTACTAGGGGCTAGATAATTTTGCATTTAAGTACTGGCAATTTTTAGTGGCTCCTGGGGATTCTCAATGGAAAAGAGAAAAGGAGTTGTCATGACTGGGTGGGCTGGTAAAAAAAAGAGGCTGCTCCCAGTAATGGCCACCTCTGCCCGCTGTCCTGGGGAGGCAGGGGCTCTAGGAACACTGATGCTTGCTTCTGGTTCTCCTCTAGGGTCCCTCCAGTCACCCAGCCTGCAGGAAAGCCTGATTAACCACTGGAATGGGTCAGTTGCCAGACTGCCCAGCCTTATGGAACCTCTGTTTTGGTTTGGCACTAAGTGATCTAGAGGGAAGGCCCTGCTATGCAGGGAGCGGGTTATGGGAGGTGACTCTTGCCCCTAAAACCTCACTCCTCCCCTGCTCCAGTCCCTTTGGCTTCCTGTCCTCACTCATCCAGGTGTTGAAGGAAGTGGTAGCTCCACAGAGCTAGAGGATACAAGTCTTTCATCCTTGTTTCTCACCTGGATTCCAGACTTGGGTTTCCACATTTCTAAAGCCCTGGAGATAGCTCTACTTGGCTATCTTTTGCTGCCTCAATTTCAAAGTGTTTCCCTTTAAGAGTAATTATTACCACCTGGGGCTGGAGGAGGGGCTTAGTGGTAGAAAGCTTGCATAGCATGCACAAGGCCCTGAATTTGATCCCCAGTACCACAAACAAACAAGCCAATCAAGTCCAACTCAAACCATCCTTCCTTGCCCATTCTGCCCCTATAGTGAGGCTGACCAGCAGCCCCGAGAAAGATAGGTCTAAGGCCTAACACTGAAAATCTGTAAATGTGGCCTTATTTGGAAAAAGTATCCTTGCAGATGTGAGAGGATCCCAAGTTAAGGATCTCAAGAAAAGATCTTCCTGGATTTTGAGTGTATTCTCAATCTTGTGCCTGGTATGTGAAAAAGGGAAAGGAAAGGAAGACAAAGACACAGACATCCAGAGGGGAAGGCTGTGTGAAGAAAGATTCCGGGACTGAAGGGGTGCTGCCCCCGACCAAAGCCAAGGACCACCAGAGCCACCAAAAGCTGGAAGGGGCACAGACTCTCCCTGACAGCATGGGCAGGAAACCCAGCTCTGCCAGCACCTTGATTTTGGCCTCTAGAATGTGAGAGAGGGCTGGGGTATCGCTCAGTTGGTAGAGTACTGCTCTGCACTCTCTGAAGACCCTGGTTTGATCCCTAGCACTGCAAAAATGGGAGAAGGAAGTGGCAATCCACTCCCAAAGCAATCCCCAAACAATCAGCCATTGAAAACCCTATAAGGGTTGCTATGAGTTGCATCTGACTTGACAGCACCTAACAACAGCAGAATGTGAGAGAATCAGCCTGCTTGCTTGCTCACTCTTTCTTTCTCTTTTCTTTTTTCTTTCTTTCTTTCTTCCTTTCTTTCTTTCTTTCTTTCTTTCTTTCTTTCTTTCTTTTTCTCTTTCTTTCCTTCCTTCCCACCTCTTTTTTCTTTCTTTCTTTCTGTCTTTCATTATCTTTCCTTCCTTCTTTTCTTCCTTCCTTTTTTCTTTTCTTTTTTCCATCCCTCCTTCTTTCCTTCCTCTCCACTCCTCCTCCTCTTCATTCCTCTTCCTCCTCTTCCTCCTCTCCTCCTCTCTCCTGTCTCCTCTCTCTGTCTCTATCTCTCTCTCTCTCTCTCTCTCTCTCTCTCTCTCTCTCTCTGCCTTGTACATGCTATACCCCCAGCCCACTTTCTGTTTTATGCCACCAAGTTTATGGCAACTAACACAGCTTTATTGAGATCTCCCTTTTCTTGAACTCCTGCTTTTGTCACATA
Organism: Pedetes capensis; assembly: GCA_007922755.1. Lineage (NCBI taxonomy): Eukaryota > Metazoa > Chordata > Mammalia > Rodentia > Pedetidae > Pedetes > Pedetes capensis. Next base: position 4,041 of record VMDO01027289.1, read on the forward strand.
AATCTGTCCACATCACTACCCTGATTAACACTTTCACTGGCTCCATGTTGTCTATAGGACAAAGTTCAAGTTCCTCAGATGGCCTCCAGAGATGGGCATGATCTGCTGATGCCTACCTCCTGGACTCTCTCCAGCAATGTCTCTTGCCCTAGCAATATCAAGCTACCAGGTCAGTGGTTCTCTGAACACACGTGACTGCTTGGTATTTCTGGCCTTTGACCATTCTGCTCCTCCATTTGGAATACTCTTCCTCTTTCCCTGGTCCCTTTGACATACTCCTAGGTCTCCTCCAGATGGTCCATCACCAGCTCTGGTGTCTGCCCAGCTCCCTTTCCAGCAGACCTGCCTGGCAAAGAGCCTTACTCCAGTCTCCATCCTAATTGGTTTCTGCATGCCTGTTTCTTTCATTTGCACACCAATTACTCTAACTTGGCTGCAGCACAGACTCCTTGAGCAGAAATGGGGTTTTATTCTTTCCTGATTCCCTGGGACCTGACCCTAGTGCCTGTAGCCTGTAAGAGCCCCACAAGTGTCTGAACAGAAGGTGAAACTTAGAAGTTAACTATTTCAGCATGGACAAGACGTTGTTGTTGTTAGGTGCTGTGGAGTCAGTATCCGACTCATAGCGACCCTCAGAAGGTTTTCAATGGCTGACTGTTTCTGGATTGCCTTGGGAGTGGATTGCCAGGCCCTTCTCCTATTTTTGTGGTGCTGGGAATTGAACTCGGGACCTCAGAGACTGCAGCACAGCCCTCTACCAACTGAGCTAAATCCCAGCCTGGATAAGACATTAGGGGATGTTATATCTTGGTCTCACTTGGTGGTTGGCTCAGTAGCTAGCCATAGGCACTCTTAGAGATGGTCAAGGCCCTATGCTCTTTGGAGGGCACCTGAGGGGCTGATGGTCCAGTCTGAACCTGCATCCAGCCGAGCCTCTGAGTCCTGCTCTGCCCCTTTGTGGATCCATTCCTGAGCTCCAAGGGCACCTGCCCACCTTTCCCCATGTCTGGCTCTCACATACCTGGGCCTGCCGGGTCTTCTCCAGCCAACGGGCACAATCTATTGAGCTGGGACAATGCAGGACAAGAGCACTAGAGACGCACTGGAATTCAGTGAGATGGATCACCAGGAAGCTGTCTGGGTGGAAGAAAATGTCTGCTTTAAGGGCCCAGCCTTATCTCACCCCTACCCTGACCCTTCTTTCCCCTAGCCAAGAGGAAACAGGAAGGAAAAGATTCCCAGAAGCAGGAGAGACATACTAGGGTCCCGCAGTGGTTGGCACACGAGCTTCTCCAGCATGAGAGGGGGGCGAATGACCTTGGCTTTGTCTGCTTTGCGTTGGGGCTTGGTCACCAGCAGCACGTCAGAGAAGAGGAATAGGTACACATCCAGCTGCAGGGGGAGGAGTGGGGGAAAGAGACAGGGGTCAGCCTGGGGAAGGGGAAGGGAGATCCACACACAGCCAGGAAGGGGAAGAGCGGGAGGGGAGGCAGTTTGGTCCCATCTTATGCTTTATGGGTAGAGAAAGGGGTTGGCTCAAGGTCATATGATCAGATCAGCCAGAGCTTAGCTGGAACCATGCCCTCCCTCCTTTCCAGCTGTTCTGCCTCCCTCCTTGTCTCCCTCCACCCCTTCCTTCCTACTCTTCACTTCATCTCCCACCTTCTGCCCCTGCCCAGGCCCCTCACCTTCCCTTCTCGCCCCTCCTTCATCCGCACAGGGCCCTCCAGCAGCAACTGCCTGGTGTGCTCAGGAGCAACCCCCAGCATTGGGGACAGTAGGTCCAGGGTGGAGAACTGACGCAGGTTCTGAGGGACACAGAAGGGAGGGGATCAGACACTGTGGGATAACGTCTCCCTGTCCCAGCCCAGGGCAGCTCTTTGTCCTGCCATTGGCACCTATTCTTTCTATCCTTCCCCACCTGCAGGCAGAGGAAACACCCCAAGTTTCTCCCTTTCACTCTTCCCAGGTCTACCCTTCAGGCCATCCCCACCGGAGAGCAATGCTGGGCACACTACGGCCCCAACTCCAGGGTGCTCTGCCTTCTGAGCCTTCCCCGACCGGCTTCCCCTTCATTTATGTTCCCTAAGCCTCACATTTCCCAAGTCCCTTCCCTCTGCCTTCCCTCACCTTCTCCACCTCCTCACTGGAAGCCTCCAGCACCTCGTAGGGCCCGATGCGTTGGGCTGCGGCCACCAAGCTCTCCTGCTCTTCGCCCTGGCGGATCTGCCCGTTGATGTGGCGCAGGAAGGACTCCACAGCTGCGATCTTGCCGAGGGCGGGGCAGGGCAGGGAGTTGGAAAGAGGTGCAGCTCAGCCCATCCACCCTACGTCCACCTCGCCGCTCCAACATGCCATGCCGTGTGGGGATCCTGGAGATGAGTTCCCACCCCTATCCCCCAGCCGCAAGGGTCCTGGCCCGCAGGAGCACCCACCATGGCATTCAGCGCCTTGCGGGCGCAGGCTTCGGGGGTCTTCTTGAGAACAGCCCGCAGCAGCAGTGAGTACTTGGTGATTCGCTGGTGAGGCTTGATGAGCAGGTCGCCCAGCGTCTGCCTCCCGGCGCGCTTGTGCTTCTCACACCACTGCCAGGGCAGGCGGCGGGGGCTCAGGAGGCAGCAGGCACCCTTCCGCCCCCTGCCCCCTGCGGACTGCCTTGGCCTTGCACGCAGCTGGAGCCTAGGGCTGCCTGGCTGCCCCTGCACCCAACCCCTTCCCGGGGCACCGCCTCTCCCACCTGCACGAAGGCATGGAAGAGAGGGTTAGCGTCTTGTTGCTCCCGGGCGTAAGCCATGGTCCGCTTCACTCGCAGGCAGTACTGGACATAGGGCTGGAACCGCTGGCCAAACTGGAGGGACAGATACAGCACCAGGGAGGGGTAGGTAGGCTTCAGAACATGGTCACGGCTTCAGAACATGGGAGCAGGGAGGGGAGAGAGCCCCGCATGGTCCCTTAGTGAAGCACTGACCGGTCTCCACCTCTCAGGTTTGTGTTCTGCGGCGAGCCGGGCAGCCCTGGGAGCAATTTCTGTCCACAGCGCCCGCTGGGCCCTGCTCCCCAAGACTACTCTCCTCCAATCAATAATTCAGCTAGACTGTTTCCAGGAGACGGTGGCTCCTATTTCTGTGACCTGAAGGTTGCCTGGAGGCCCTGCTCCTATGGAGGGGGGATACTAATGCTCCCAGGAAACTGTCCCCCTGCCTCTCAACCCCTTGGCGACATTTTCCTGCAGGACCCACATTTTCCACACTCTGGAAGAAAGTCTGATCCTGACCCACTGGCTTTGTCTTATCACTGTTCTCCACACTTCAGGTATCCCTGGAGCCTTTTATACCCCACCTCAGCCTCACCAAGAGCCCCCTCATTTAGGTCCCATTCTTACACACAGATATTTGGTCATGGATCTGTGTTCAAGAATTAAGGTTTTATAGTTGCTGGGTGTGGTGGCACACACCTGTAATCCCAGCTGAGGGGGATTGTGAGTATCGTTGAGTTCAAGGCCAACCTGGGCCAAAAAAAGACAAAAGAAAAGAAAAGAAAGGAGAGAGAGAGAGAGAAGGAAAGAAGGAAGGAAGGGAGGAAAGAAGGAAAGGAGGAAAGTAGAGGGAGGGAGGAAGGGAAAGAGAAAAAGATTTTACAGCTGGAGTGAGCTTCCTTCCCTGAGATAGCTGTATTTCATTTCACAAAGGCCTCAACTAGCCCCTGGGACAGGTCACACTTGTGGAGTGGAGTGCAGCAGATGAAGTGATAATTTGGTGGTAGCAGCCGTGCCCTCAGGGCCCTCATAGCACAGAAGACTGGAGTCCCACAAGCAGGACCCTTGAGCCCTCCGTCCTGCCCTTCCGGCTCCCCAGGCTCACCGTCAGGAAGCCATTCTGCAGGCTGCCTGGGTCCAAAGGCTGGCCCGAGGCACGCATCTCCTCCAGCAAGGGTTCCAGCACCTCCTCCCAAAAGCTGCGGTGGGCTCGAATCAGGCTGGGGACACTTCCAAACAGGGTCTCAGCTGACACCTGGAGGAGGGAGCAGAACTCAGAGACAGGCTTTTGGCAGGTCACTGTCCAGGGGAGTGGGCAGTGCTGGCAGGGACAGGTGAGAACCCTAAGCTTGCATGGTGGGGTGGGAAGGGAGGGTGATAGCTTCCCACAGCTTTCTGTCCCACCCCTGTGGCACTTCAGCCTCAGTGAGCTGAGTCCATGGAAGCTGGATGCCAGTGGCCTGCTGTGGGTCTGGAGTAAACAGGGACTAGGGAGGGAGAGGGTATCCCAGAAAACGAGGCAGTGGGAATTTGGATTGGGCAGCCAGGAGGGTTCCCCAGGGCCCCACCCCATGCCAGGCTCCCACTCACTTCCATGAGCAGTCCTACCCGCTGCAAGTTCAGCAGACCCGCCGCAAGGAGCTAGGTGCAGAGGGGGAAATAGGCTCAGAACCTGACCTCCCTCCTCTCGAACCCCAGCCTAGCCTTTTGGGGTCCCCCTACCCCACCAACTTCAACCTCTCTCTCCCTAAGCAGATCTGAAATCCAGAGGAGCCCAAAAGCCTGCAGCCTGCCCCCCAGCCTCCCCCTCCTTCTGGAAGAATGGGGATAACGCAGGCAGCCGGGCAGGCAGGTGGCTCACATCGGTCATGATCTTGAGCTTTCTCACGTAGATCACCTCGGTGGTCAGGAGCTCCCACAACGCTTCCTGCTGGTGGCAAAGCTCCCGGCTCATCTCCTGAGGGGGACAGTGCTAGTTTACATGGGGGGCAGGTACCATTTATTAAGGGCAACTTGATCTGCTTCACAGGTTCCAGTCCCTCTACATGTGGCCTTTTAATCCTAACCCAGTCCTCCAGCATGTAGGGGGCATTATCCCCATTTTACATATGAGGAGACTGAGGCTCCGAGAAGTCCTCTGTCTTGACCAAGGTCCCCCTAGTGGGATTGAACAAGATCAAGGTGTCTCTAAATGCTTTTCCCACCTGACCCCAGATCCCAAGGCCTTTCTCTCCTCTTGGGCAGAAGTAAGATATACATGTATATGCATGTCCATCACACCATGGGGACAGACACCGTTTCAGGCCCACCTTGTGCCCAGGCACCAGCTCCCTCCAGGACTTCTCGATGGTCAGGCCGCTATCACCACCCTCTCCTATCTCCCAGTGTCGCCGGTCCTCGGGGGGCAGGCGGGGCATCCCAAACATGCTGAATGTGTGCAGCCTCAACTCCAGCTCATGGGCCTTGGTGACTTCCTGGGAGAACCGAGAGGGAGATCAGACTGCCACCTCTTCAGCAGCTGGCCCAGCTGGCTCTGGGAATGCTGTGTGTGTGCGCGCTCGACTGCACGCACACGTGTGTGAGTGTGTCTGGGACAGTAGGAGTAATATCACGATTTCCTGACTGGAATTACAGAGGAACAGACATTGCTGGACCATAATTGGAGAGGCCCTTTGGTCTGCAGTAAGATCATGGACAGGGGGATCTAATGAGGGGCTCCCTGACCACACTATTTCCAGGGGTCTACTGATTCAGAACAGGGGTTAGGACTGTTCAGAGGGGCCTTAAAGTGGAGACCAGAACAGAACTTAGGGAACCATGGTCTCAGGCAACATTTTGACATTAACCATAAAGCGGAGATTTCTATGAAGCTGCATGCCTTAAACTTTACAGTTGTCATTTGGTACCAAATAATGTGGGCAAGAGATATTTCTTTTTTCTTTTTCCTTTTTGCAGTCTTTGGGGCTTGAACCCAGAGCCTTGTACATACTTTGCAAGTGCCCTACCACTAGGCTGCACCACCAGTCTCTGTTTTATTTTTTATCCTGAGACTGGGTCTCACTGAGCTACTCAGGCTACCTCTGGCCTCTAACTTGCCATCCTCTTGGCTCTGCCTCCCAAGCTGCTGGGATTACGGGCATGCACCACCACACCAGGTTGGCAGCAGGTATTTCTCACCCTCACTGTACCGCCAAGTGTGGCTCATGGCTGGGGCAGAGGATGACATAAGACCTGGGATAAAGGGAGCCTGTCTGGTTCACGGAGGACTTGGTAATTTCCAAAAGTTGAAAGTTTAATTTTAATAGTTTATCCTGGGCTGGGTGGGGTGGTGCACACCTATAATCCCAGCGACTCAGGAGGCAGAGGCAGGAGAATCCCAAGTTCAAGACGAGAGGCAGTCTGTCTAATTTAGCGAGACCTTGTCTCAAAAGCTAAAAAAATGGGTTGAGGGTGCAGCTCAGTGGTCCAGCATTTGCAAAGCATGCAAGTGCCCTGCCCTGGGCTCAACCCCCAGTACTGGAAAAGAAAAAAAAAAAAAAAAGTTTAGCCTAAACTATATTGAAATGTCTTGAGGCAAAGTCATGCAGTCAAATGCAATCGCCAAGCAGAAGTTTCTCTGAGAGGTCTCCAGACAGAAGCCCCCTGGGCCTGTCATTCAGCCCCAGGGTCTTGCTGAGCTCAACTGGGCAGCTGGGGCTACGAGGAGGATGAGGGCAAAGGGAACCCTTACCTTGAGTTTAGGGGAGAGAGGTTGGCGAGCCCCCAGATAGGCTCCATGTCTCTTCGCAGGCTCCGGTTCGCAAAGCTTCACAGGAGTCAGGCCTCGGGTCCGGCCGGAACCCTTGGCAAAGGGTACATAGTGCTGGAGGTGGTTGCCACTGAGATCCTGGGGCAGGAGCAAGGGAGTTCTAGGGGTCCCAGAAGAATCAGAGAGGTCCGGGGAGGTTGTAGGGGCCAGGCCTGGCTCTAGACATCATCCCTCCCCCTTGTGAATTGGGCTGGCTCACAGCCTTCCTCAAACCAGTTTGGTGTGGGCTGCTGCTATCCTGAGTCACAGCGACAGCTGCCAGGAAGGCCAGGCTGAACCAGGCAGGGGCATGCCTTCCTGGCTCCTGAGGGGGCCTGGGACAGAGCAGGTGCCTCCTGGGGTGCAAGCTCACACCTGCACATGTGCACGCTGGGCTCTGCAGTGCACCCCAGTGTCAGCCCCTGGCATACATGCGCTCACTTCAGGGTCTCCCAGGGACAATGCTTGGGGCATGCTGCCTTCTGAGTTCCTCATGACTTCCTTGTCTGTGGCCAGCCTCCCTCGCATGTGGGGACCAGGGCTCACACATGTGCGGCGGACGAGCAGCTGGGATCGGCCACCGAGCAGCTGGGAGCGGCCACCCTTCCGTGTGAGAGGTTTTAGGCCTTCCCCACAAGTCTCCTCCCAGGGCAGGCCTGGTCACATTCCTTGTCTGCTTTGGCCTGAATTATCCCACATACTTCCTAGTGTCCCTTCCCCCACTCTGCCTGGGACAGTCTCCCTCTCCAAGGGCTGAATCCTCCTCCAGGGAGACAGGGGATATCCCCAGCCAGAAGCCAAACTGTTGTCTGGAAGGAGGGGAAGCCTGGAGGGCACTGCGGGGAAGGGCCAGCGCTGGCTTCCACGCCCCTCTTCTCTGTAGGGCTTGGAGGTGGGCCAGGCAGGTGGAGCTGGGGGTGGAGCCAAAGCAGCCCCACACCCTCCCAGCTGGGAGAGCAGGGACACCCTGCACCTTTGCTCTTCCTCAGGCCTGACTCAGAGGGAGGCATGACATGGGGTGCCCTCAGCTCCTCCCAGTGGAGACTGGGAGGCACCTTTCCCTCAGGTCTTGCTCCTCTGGCCTGTCTTATATGTGCCTGGCCTCTCTGTGCTCTCAGACTCTCCTGCCTGCTATCTGGGACTGGGATGTGACGTCCTGTGAGCCCGGCCCAGCCACTTCCCTCTTCTTTTCAGTAGCCCCAGGAAGAAGAGGGTAAGGGATGAGAATAGAGCACTGTAGAATAGAGCAGTCTATGAACCCTGTGAGGGGACAGACTTCAAAGTCTGGGTGTCCTCCCTCCTGCCCCTCCCAGGTCACCTTCCCAGCACAGCCTGGACTCACCAGCACCAGGCCTCTTCTGGGATAGACACTGCCAGAGGCCCCGAGCCGGCCCCCATAAGTCTCAATGCGGGAAGCCACCAGGCCTTGGAGGGGCCCCTCCTCAGAAGGACCAAAGGCCTGCATCCGTTCTCTCCTCAGTCACTTCCAAACGATCATCATCCCCATGTGTAGATGAAAGGGGTCTCCTGAGGCTGTAAGAGAGAGGAGAAGGGAATGAAAAGGCCAGGCTAGATCAGAAGGTAGCTCCAGGTAGAAGACAAGGAGGGGGTTCTAGGAGGAGGAGAGGAGGAGGAAAGGGTCAAGGGCTAGGTGGCCTGTTGGGGGAGGGGCATGGCTGCCTCATCTATGATGAGGGTAGGGTAGGTGGAGGCACACTCTGGGTAGAAAGCCCCTGGAGATACACCTTGTCCCACTTGTGTACACATTTGGGTACAAGCCCCCACAACCACTTCAAAGGATACTGTAGCCCTCATAATAGCTCAAAGCAAGAATCACAAACAAGTCTCTAGTGTTCTGGATACTCCCAGGTGGGAGGAGTCCCCTTGCATCTAGAGCCGCATATCTTTCCCCATAAATGTTGTTGTTAGGTGCCATCAAGACATGTCTGAGTCACAGTGACCCTTATAGGGTTTTCAATGGCTGACTATTTTGGGATTGTTTTGGGAGTGGACTGCCACATCTTTCTCCCATTCCCCATAAATAGTTTAGGAAGACCTGCAAGGAGGCCAAGGTGGGCTGGGACAGGGGTGGGTAGAGACTGTCCAGCCTGTCATGTACTTTTGTAGAGCCTGTGAACTTAGAACAGCTTTTACTGCCCCCCCTCTCCCTCTCTCTCTCCCACCCTCCCACCCACTGGGGGGGGGTGGGTGGAGGGTTGGGATAGGATCTTTCACTGTGTAGCCTAGATTGGTCTCTAACTCACTGCGTAGCCCAGGCTTACATGGAACTCCTAATCCTCCTGCCTCAGCCTCCCAAGTGCTAGGATTACAGGTGTGCACCATGTCTGTCAATTTTTGCATTTTTAAATAGTTGAAAAAAGTAGAAAGAAAACATTCTATGTAGTCCAGGCTGGCCTCAAACTTCTGATCCTCCTGCCTCAGCCTCCCAAGTGCTAGGATTAGGACTGCAGGCATGTGCCACCACCCTAGCTAAGGAAAAATAATATTCTAGGAAAAGTGAATATTACATGAAGTTCAAATTTAGTGTACATTCCCACAGTTTTAGTGGAATACAGTCACCTTCACTTGTTCACTGTCTCTGACTGCTTTCCTGCTAGTTAGTTGCGACAGCCTGCAGCTTCTACTGCGTTTGCTGTCTGGTCTTCCACTGAAGAGTCTGCCCACTTCTTATCTGGACCCTCCTGGTCACACTCGAGGAAGTGAGGTGGTGGCAGCTATCAGACACAGGCCTTAGAGATTAGCCCAGCAAGAAAGGTTTTCTGGTCTTAACTGTAGTTAGTCCTCCCCAGCCTCTGGATTCACCACCACGGAGCTGGAAGCCAGGGGTGGGGCTCCATCCCTCCTCCGCAAACCTGGATGGAAGACCCACTTTTGAGGAGGCAGCGCGTGGACAGGAAAGCCCTCCTGAAGGTGGATTCCAGAACACTGTGCATGCGCTGGTCCCCCTACAGGCGTGCCTGAGGCCCCTCCTCAGCCCTGTGCTCACTTTTTTCCCTGATTTACGAGCAGAGAAGAACGCTCACTGTTTCTCCCGTGCCTTCCCAGTGGCCCTCGCTCTGTCGCCTCCCTACTCACGGTCCTTGCTCAGCTTCCCATCTGTCCTTCCTGAGGAGGCCATGCCTTTGCATGCCCGGCGCCCCAGTTCCCAGGCCCCCAGGGCTCTGTCCGCCCGGTCCCCGCCCCCGTCCGCCCGGCACTCGCTCACCTGTGCGCGCAGGTGTCCCCGCGCCCGCTGCTCTGGCTCCCAGCACCCGCCCTTAGGGCTCCAGGTCTCCGTCGTCAGCCTCAGCTATGGGAGCCCCGCTGCCTTGGAACTGGGACCGAGCAGCCCGCGGGACCCGAGCAGCACTGGGCCGGGCGAGAGGGGTAGGTGGAAGAGAGAGGCGGGGACACTGGCTAGCACCGCCCCCTCCCCGGGGACACCGCACCCGCGGCGCTGTGCGGCCGTCACTCCCGCCCTGGAGGACACAGGCGCCCCGGCTCCCCGGCGTAGCCACGGTCTCCGGGGCGAGGAGCGCTCACCTCGCACTGCGCTCCCGAACCAACCACACATCTGGCCGGGCGGAAGAGCTGGAACCGCGTGCCACCCGCACGTCGTCCCCTCGCCGCCAGACTCCTTTGAGGCGCCAGAGTAATGAGGGATCAATAGGAGGCCGAGCGCCCCAGGAGAAGGCGGCGGGAGTGACGACCGAGTGACCTGCGGCAGTGCCCACCTCCCTTTCTGGCCGCAGTGAGTGGCCCGCAATCCCCTTTTTGCCTTTGCGTGCCAGCCGTAGACCGTTAAACAGGCAGGGGAGCCGGCCCGCCTGCAGGAGGGTTGTGGGGACCCCGCGCCCCCACTGCTGTCTGGCCAGGAGTCCAAAGTGTGGTCCTTATCTCTCCGTGAGCCCGCTGGTCTGTCCTGACAAGTGGGTGCAAGGCTATCTGTGGACTTTGCCTTATAGCAAGGAGGGGGCCACGCTTCTCCCGCTACCTAAGACTGAAGTGGGACAAGGGGGACCCCAGGTGGGAACGCCCTCCCACTTCACTGACACATGAGCTGCCCAGCACTTGCCATGGCTCTAAAACAGACAGTGCTGGAGGAGGGACACTGCAGGGCGTTCCTGAAAGGACCTTTGCACATCCCAAATCATAGCACCTTCTCTGAGAAAGCGCTGGATATTTGAAATCAGAGGATATTTGAAGCCAGTGGTGGGGTTGGATAGTCTGAGACCCCTCCCTGTGGTCTACTTCCTGCTAATGGGCTAGACACTGACTGATGCACCCCTCAGTTCCTAGATCATCCTACAGTTCAGGAAATACTTTCAGAATCGATTTCACTGGGACACCAGGGGAAAGGAGCTTCACCCTCCTGTCCCATCTAGCATATTAAGTACATAAATCATCAGAATGTTCTAGCTGTCTTTGACTTTGATAGCTCTACTCTGCCTAGAGAAGAATCTCTCTTTTCTTTTTCTTTCCTATCTTCTCTTTTTCCTTTCCTTTCCTTTTTTTTTTTTTTTTTTTTTTTTCAGTACTTGATTATTGAACCCAGGGCCCTGCACATATTTTACAAGTGCTCTACCACTGGGATGCACCCACTTTTTTACTTTTTATTTTGAGACAGGGAAGTTAAGCAGGCTGCCTCTGTCCTCAAACTTGCAATCCTCCTGCCTCCACCTACAGAGTTACGGGGATGACAGGTGTGCGCCACCGCACCCGGTTCTAGAGAGGAATCTTTATCCTTGGATGGTTTCGAAGTTTGTGTTCCTCACCCTGGGTCCCAGATGTTCCCATTGCCCTCCAATGTTGTTTTTCTGGGCTTGATACTCTGATGGCTGTGTAATTCAGAAGAGTCCTCTGAACCTCTGGCATACTGGATCTTGCCTCCTGCCTCCTAGTAGATCAGCAGGACCAATTTTAGAGGGAGAACTAAGGTGGGGAAATAATTAGGGGGCCAAGAAATCAGTGTTTGTCTGTGCCTAGTATTCACAGTGTGTGTGTGTGCACGTGCATGTTGTGAGAGCTACACAGTGAGAGGGAAGGAGAGATAAAGAGATATATCTAGGGGATGACAAGAGTAGCCACGGGGGAGAAAGGGTTAATGAACCAGGAGGTGGTGATTAGTGCAATATTAAATGACACTCCAGAGACAGCTGGTGCCAAGGGCACCTAGCTTCTCCTCCTATTGTCTCCCAGAAGGAGGCAGAAGGAATAAGAGGGAACTAGAATTGAGAAGGCACCAGAGACAAGCCTAGACTTAAGGGGCCCTGGGGTGAGCTTGCAAGACTGGCTCAGTGGACCCAGGGAGAGTTAACCCTTTCACTTCCCACAGGACTTGGGTCCAGTCTCCACCCACCTGTGCCCCAGGGCCTGACTTCAGCTGCCTTGGGAGGAGAGGTTCCCAGGGAAAGCTGGAGTCTAAAGCTCGAGGCATGGCCAGGCACAGCTGTGTGGGCTGGCAGGCTGGGCTCTCCTGTTCCATTTGTTCTGTTCTGGCCTGATCTGACTGTCCCTTTCATGACTTCCATTTTCCACAGCCTCTTTTGTGCTGTGGTGAGTGGACTCCTGCAGCAGGCTCAGATGGAAATACAGCACTGGGAGCTGAAGGGACCCCATTCAACTAAAGAGTTGAGAGAGCTGGGTTTGGTTGCACATGCCTATAACCCTGGCACTTGGGAGGCTGAGGCAGGAAGATTGCAAGTTCTAGGTTGCCTGGGCTACATAGTGAGACCCTGTGTGTGTGTGTGTGTGTGTGTGTGAGAGAGAGAGAGAGAGAGAGAGAGAGAGAGAGAGAGAGAGAGAGAGAGAGAGAGAGAGAGAGAGAGAAGAGGGAGAACAAGAAGAGAGGAGGAGGGGGGAGAGGGAGGAGGAGAAGGAGAAGGAGAAGAAGAAGAAGAAGAAGAAGAAGAAGAAGAAGAAGAGCTAGAAGAAGAAAAATGAAGAAGGAGGAGGAGGAGGAAGAGAGAAGAGAAAGAGAGCAATATGGGAGGTTGGAGACTGAGTTTCTCCTGAGCCTGAGTGGGGCTGGCAGCCACCTGGTCCTCTGAAGGCAGTGGCCCTCTGGATACTTGTCTCCCTCCCTGGCTACCTTAGACTTTCTTCGCATCTCTAGCTCGAGCCATATCTCTTCTCTCTGCCTTAGTTTGGGCCTGGGATTTAGCTCAGTTGGTAGAGCGCAGTACTGCAGTCTCTGAGGTCTGGAGTTCAATTCCCAGCACCACAAAAATGGGAGAAGGACCTGGCAATCCACTCCCAAGGCAATCCTGAAACAGTCAGCCATTGAAACCCCTATGAGGGTCACTATGAGTCAGATACCGACGCGACAGCACCTAACAACAACAACAACAACATGCCTTAGTTTAGCCCCAGTGCAGGTGCCCTTCATCAGACCCCCAGCTTGACCCGTAAGTGATGAGGTATCTGTCTACCCAGGGTCAGAGATCTGAGGATCAAATGCCTTCGTCCAACAGCAGCCTGAGGGTAACTTTCTGGGGTGGGCAGGAGGGGCTCCTGTGGGGTTAGCATGGGGCATGACAGGAGGGAAGGTGGGGAAGACTCCCTTGAGCCTTGGGCTGAACTCAGCCCACACCTCTCAGCCATCTAAATTAATTAGGGGCTAGAAGGCTCTAGCAATGGGAGGAAGCCAGTGGGAGGTTATGTCCTCCCTGCTCAGAGTGGAGGAAAAACTTGGCATGTGAGCTGGAGGTTCAGGGTCATGGGAGGCAGACACACAGCCCAGTGCCTTCCCATGCCCCCTTCCTGCCACCTGTTCACCCGTGCAACGTACAGGAGTCTAGAGATAAGTAAGAGATATTCTTAGATCAAGAGGGGATTGTAGACTCAAGTAGAGACAGATTGGGGAAAAGAACACTGATACAGAAGGTAGACAGAGGAACTGAGTGTGATGCTGCATGCCTGTGAGGCCAGTGACCCAGAGGTGGAGGCAGGAGGATTGCAGATTCGAGGCCAGAGGTAGCCTACATAACTTAGTGAGACCCTGACTCAAGATAAAAAATTTTTAAATGGGCCATTAGTGCAGCCCAATGGTAGAGCACTTGCAAAGTATGCACAAGGCCCTGGGTTCAACCCCCAAGTGAAAAAAAAATGTAGACAGAGGAGGAATGAACAACAGCTGTGAGAGTGCTCTGGAGGGTAGGCTGGGAAGGCTTCCTGGAAGAGGCAAGTTTTGTGCTGGGACTGTCATAGCATGGAACAGTGTGAGCAAAAACACAGGGAAGGGAAGAGCATGTTTAAAAAGAAATCTGGAGCTCAGTGCTCAGCTCACACCTTTAGCCCCGGTTACTCGGGATGCTGAGGCAAGAGGACTACTTGAGCCCAGAAGTTGGGGCCAGACTGTGCAGCATATTGAGACTCTGTCCCCAAAATAAATGAACAAAGAAGTAAACGACCTGGCAAGGACAGTCATCCCAAAGCCTCCCTAGAGACATCCCATCCTCCTAGCTGACCATCTCTGGGTGGTGGCTTAGGAAGACAAACCCTCTTCCTGGCATTCAAGGACTTCCACATTTGACCCATATTATACTTTTCACCTTTGACCCACGTCTCCCCTAGTCCACCCCTGAACGTGTCCTGTTTCGGAATCTGCCTTAGCATTCCTGATTCTATGCCATCAATCAAGCAGCTTCTCCCAGCAGCGTCCCTCATGCTCCTGTCTCCACTCTGTCCTCCTTCAAATCCTTCCCAGGACTGCCTGCTTCTGGAAGCTTCTGATGATCTGCAGCTGGACTCATCACTTCCTTCCTTCCTGGCTGACATGCACCTGCTCTGGCTACTAGGTTTCTTTAAAGGCCCTGCACTTATTCTACCCATTACTGTGGACAGCAGTATGCTGGGCTGTCAGGCCTGACCAGACATCTCTTCAGGCAGTGGGTTTCCCAGCTTTGTCTGGGCCCCTTTGCATCTAGGAAGCACTGGTGCCCCTAGTGGTTCCTTATGGAAATGCAACTAGATTTGTTTTGGTTTTGAGGGACAGGAGTGGACCCAAGCCCTGGCCTTTCCCATTTGGAGGGACCCACATGGCCTTGCAGTTCATCATTTCCTCCCAGGCAGGATCATTGGCTGACATCCTTGCAGAGGGTCCCTGTGTGTACCCCACAACCTCCAGGGAGGCTTCCCTGCAGTCTGACTTGGCTCCAGGGGCTGTGGACCAGGCATGTGGTGGCTTTCTTCAGTCTCCTTCCTCCAAGTCCTCACCAATTGCCTCCCTCAGCTCTGTGCTGACACTGCGTCTCTGAGGCTTCTCAGCCTCAGGGTGCCTCCAAAGTGCATGGAAAGGGGCAGTTTAAGGCTCTAGGTCAGTCCTCACTAATGTTTTCCAAGCCAGGACAATGCCCATCTCCCCCTCCCATCATCCATTTCCACTAGCTCAGTGGTCCTTGTCACTTAATCCAGGGTCACAGCCAGCCTTCGCTTGTGGCACGTGTATTTCGAGGCCCCTTTGCCAGAGTGGCTGACTATCCCTGCCCAACCCATTACACCATAGCTTGCCAAGGCCAGGAGGATGGGCAGAAGTTTTTCTCATAGAGTAAGCTCAAGCACAATCGTAGAGGAGGCGCAAATTCTAAATCATTATTTCTAATGTAGCTTGACAATCCTGACTTACAGGAAGTTCTTTCTCATCTCTGACCCATCTATCACCAACTGAGGCTTAATTTCCTCATGCTCTGGGGAATACCTTCTAACCAGGAACCCCTCTAGGTATAATTGAGTCACAATTCAGGTCATTTTAGCAAGTTCAGAGGCTCTGGGCCCTTTCAATTTCCTTCATAGACCAAGGTATCCTTTGGGTTCATGTGCATAGACAGGAGATCTGAGGAACTGTCCTGTGTGCTGGGCACTATGCTAGGTGCTCTGAATGGACAATTCCATTTTCTCCAAACAACAGCCTGATGAGGCAGGTGCTGCTGGCATTGTCCCACTTGATAACATGCAAGACTGAGTCTCAAATGTGATTTGACCTCGGTAAGGTCACAGAGGCAGGATGTGGAGATGCTGGGCTCACTCCTTACATCTAACAAGGCTTTGGAAGGGCCGGTGAGTCTGACCCTAACCTCCTAACTCACCACTGTGAGTGTGTACAACAGCTGTCTTCCTTTGACTTTGCTCCCTTTTGACACTGGTCTCTACCCTAATTTTGCATTAATCCTTTTTGTTCACCTAAATGCCCTTCTCTCATGGTCCTGTGCACCCCTTGCTGTTGATGCACATGTCAGTTTGTTGGTTTTGGAGCACAAATGGCTGGGTGAGGTGGTGTATGCCTATAGTCCCAGCTACTTGGGAGGCTGAGGCAGGAGGATTGCTTGATCCTAGGAGTTCAAGACCAGCCTGCAGCCTGGGCAGCATAGAGGGGAGAAGTGGGGAGGTGGGAGAGCTAGGTGTGGTGGTACACACCTGTAATCTTAGCATTCGGGAGGCTGAGGCAGGAGGATCGAGAGTTCAAGGCCAGCCTGGGCTACATAGTGAGACCCTGTCTCAAAAAACAGACAGACAAGACAAATAACTCTTACTGCATTGCTATGGCCCTAAAGGTTATCTCACCATTCAGAGAAATAGAAATCTAACTCCCGAAACCTTGACAGGGAATGTTAGGTCTTTACTAAAACCTGCTAGCTCGGAGTGGTGCTGGACACCTATAGCCCCAGCTGTTTGGAAGGCTGAGGCAGGAGGATTGCCTGAGCCTAGGAGTGTGAGGCCAGCCTGGGCAATATAGACCCTGTCTCTTAAACAAACATACAAACAAACGAAACCCCCAAACACAAATAAATAAAATGCCCCTAAAAGCTGTTGACCTGGAGCCTGGGTCCTGCGTCTCATCCCAGAGCATTTCCCTTCAAGTAGCTTCACCCATCTCTCCATCTCCCCAAAACATCACTCCTCATAGCATCTATGCAGATCCCTTCCACTCTCTCCTCTCTGTTTCATTCTAATCTGCATTCCTGATCTCTTCTCCACCCCCATAGCTCCATTGCGTGTCCTTTTTGAGACACAGTCCCTCTTCAACTTGCAATCATCCTTCCATCTGTAAAATGAAGCTATAGTGGACATTGGCAGGTTCAGCTGAATCTCCTGTTCCAGCCACTGCTTCAGCCAAAAAGATGCCTCACCCAAGGCTCTGCCCCACTGTGACTGGCTGGTGAGGAAGTATAAAAGTCTGGCCTCCTCGTTCAGACTGGAGACTGGTCTGCAGGGCCCTCCCAGCTCCAGAGCTGCTTAGGGGATCAGTTGAGGCCTTTGTGTCTCCTTGCTTCCCTCTCTGCCTAGTTCAGCTTCCTTTCTCTTCCATAGAGATTGAGTCCAAGAGGTTTTCCAAATCTGCTGCTCATGTTTCTGTCTCCAGCTTAGAATCTGATTTCCTGGAAGTAGCCTGTGGGGGAGGAGGGTGTTAGCTGTCTATCACAGCAACTACCTAAAGTAATCAGCTTATAAAGAGGAAAGGGGCATTTGGGACTATAGTTTTGTAGGTTTTCGTCCATGTTTGATGGGCCCTGTTGCTTTTGGGCTGGTGGTGAGGCCACACTTCATGGTAGAAGCACGCACAGTAGAGAAAAACCTCTCAGCTCATGGCAGAGAAGCAAAAAAGAAAGAAGAGGAGGCTAGGGTCCCACAGTTCCCTGCAAGGCCACCCTCCAATGACCTGAAGACCTCCCAGGAGGCCTCACCCCCTGCAGTTTCCATCACTTCCCAACAGCATCAAACTGAGAACCAAGCCTTTACTGGAGGACATTCTAGATCCAAACTACAAAGTGGGGTACAAGTGACTATGTGACAAGTTCTGGCCAATGGGATAAAAGCAACTGTGACCTGGCAGCTTCCAGAAATGTTCCTTAAGATTGTTGTCCTTACCTGGGTGTGGAGGTACACACCTGTGACCTCAACACTCAGGAGGCTGAGGCAAGAGGATCGTGAGTTCAAGGCCAGCCTGGGCTACATTGTAAGACCCTGTTTCAAAGGGGAAATAAAAAAAAGACTACTGTCCTCAAAAGAATTTTGGTGAACAATATATAACTGGGCTACATAGTGAGTTTGAGGCCAGCCTGGGCTGTGTAGTAAAACTTTGTCTAAGTTAACAGAAAAAGAAAAGAAAGGAAAAAAAGAAAAAGAAAAAAAAAAAGAAAAAAGTTATTGTTAAATGCATTATTTACAACAGAATCACATTACAGTGCTAAATTAATCTAATAAGAACACAATCTGCAGCTATACCACCCTGGCATCTGATCTTTTCTGATCTCAGAAGCTAAGCAGAGCTAGGCCTGGTTAGACCTTGGATGGGAGGCCACCTGGGAACATCAGAAGCTGCAGGCTAGGGAGAAGGACCTGGCAGCCCACTCCTGAAACAATGAGCCATTAAAAACTCTATGAATAGCAGAGAAACACTGACAATAGTGCCCAGCATTGAACAGTGTCCAAGAGTGTTTCATTCTGTTGTACACAGGGTCACCATGAGTCAGACCTGACTCAATGGCACCTAAGAACAACAACAACAATAAGAAGATATGTTGTTGTTAGGTGTCGACGAGTCGGTATCCAACTCATAGCGACCCTCATAGGGTTTTCAATGGCTGATTATTTCAGGACTGCCTCGGGAGTGGATTGCCAAGTCCTTCTATTTTTGTGGTGCTGGGAATCAAACTCAGGACCTCAGAGACTACAGCGCAGCGCTCTACCAACTGAGCTAAATCCCAGCCCCAAGAACATATGGTGGAAATAAATAAATGAACAGGGATGTGATTGATAAATGACAGCTGGAGACAGGAAACCCAAATAAATAAAAAAGAATGTGACTTTTCATTATCCAATAATTTAGAAGCAAAGGTAATGGAAGATTGTTTTCTGTAAGTCTGTGTAAATGTTTGCCAACATAGAAGACACCAAGGTGTTCCCTTTTTTTGTGATGTAATGTTCGTCTGTTGAAAGTAAATGTGAAACTGTTCATTTCCTCCTCCTTGAAGTTATGCAAATTATACAAAGGAGAGCAGAGCCAGACAGGGCAGGGAGATGCTGGCCCAGCGCCTTCTTTACCACTGTGGGAGGGAAGTTCCAGTGGGGGTGGACTGGAGAGCACATTGTAGCCCTGGTGCTTTTTAAGAACTGTGAATATCTTTATGATAGATAAGGTGTGGCTCTTTGCCATGAGCTTGTCAGCTGCATGTTATAAGTAGTCACCACCTTTAGCAGTTCATTGCTTTGCACTTAACAGGCTCAGCACGAAAGCATTTATGGACATTTTAGGCTATAGAAATTAATATCATCAGAGCTCGGCGTGGTGGCGCAGGTCTGTCACCCCAGTGATGCAGGAGGCAGAGGCAGGAGGATCTCAAGTTAGAGACCAGAGGCAGTCTGCGTAATTTAGCAAGACCCTGTCTCAAAAACTAATAAAATGGGCTGGGGGTGCAGCTCAGTGGTCCAGCACTAGCAAAGCATGCAAGCTCGAGGCCCTTGGGTCAACCCCCAGTACCACAAAAAAAAAAAAAAAAAAAAAAAAAAAAAAAAAAAAAAAAAAAAAAAAGAAAAAAGAAAAAGAAAAAGAAAACAAGGAAATGAATATCATCATCATTTCCTTCTGCCCCATTCTGTTTGAATCCAAACGTTCCAAAGTGGGCCAAAATATCTTTCTTAGTTTCATGTTTTGCCCTTAACAAATACACACACACACACACACACACACACACACACACACGCGCGTGCGCATATGACAGAGAAGATGTAAAGACCCACCACAAGTTTGTGATGATTTAATTAAAAGGAAGCTTCATCAAAACCTGTATTTTAAAGTATCATTTTGTTTGGGGTCATGAAGCTTTTATACTCCAAGCCCTATATCTTAAAATTCAGGGGACGTGAGAGGCTGTGGAATATCTAAAGCATTCCACATAGCATAAGTTATTTTTAACACCTCCTGTCCTCAGACAAAACCACTTTCAGCAATGATCATGAGCTGAAATGGTTATATTTTAATATGTTGGCTCTTACCAAATAAAAATATTACAGTTTGAAATTTGCTCTCCTTTTCATTGTTTCAAGTGTTAAACACAAATAAAAAGTTCAGGGGGATGGAAATAAAATGTTATTCCTTTGTCTTTATAAAATTGTTTCTTTTCTGTTCTTTAGGTTTTGAAAACTGTGTTGGTCCATTTTGTTATTATAGGGAAATATCCAAGGCAGACCAACTTTATAAAGAAGACATGTCTGTTGGCTCGTGGTTCTGAATGTACAGATTGAGGGGCACAGTTAGTGATAGATAGCCTTCTTGCTGGCAGAGTCCCGTGGTCATGCAGGGCATCATCATATAGCAAGAGACAAGGAGGGTATGTGTCTATCCTTTGTTTCTGCAGTCACAATGTGGTCATTGTTCCCTTTGAATCCACCGTTTGAGGTGCAAAGATATCCAGTTCCACTGGGTAGTAGGGGCTGCTTGAGCCCTAGGGAGCTGGAGTGATTCAGAGAGAAGAAAGCCTTAGAAATGTACTGTGAGAAGCAACACATGTAGCTGAGTCTGAGGGGCTCAGGCAGGGGTCCACTGTACAACATGAGTTTTCGGAATTATAATCTGTGTTAAACTTTTTGTGCTTGGGTGTTCTTTGGGGGCTGAACCCAGGGCCTCACACATGCTTTGCAAGTGTTCTACCACTGGATTGCACCCCCAGTCTATCTTTTTTTTAATCTTGAGTCAGGGTCTCGCTAACTTATGCAGGCTGCCCCTGGCCTTGAACTCACCATCCTCCGGCTTCCACTTCCTGAGTCACTGGGATTATAGGCCTGCTCCACCACACCTGGCCTTAAGTATGTTTTTTGTCGTTGTTGTTGTTACGTGCTGTCAAGTCATGTTGGACTCATAGCGACCCTCACAGGGTTTTCAATGGCTGTTTCAGGATTGCCTGGGGAGTGGATTGCCATGTCCCTCTCCCATTTTTGTGGTGCTGGAAATCGAACCCGGGACTTCAGAGACTGCAGATTGGCACTCTACCAACTGGGCTAAATCCCAGTCCCTGAGATTTATTTATTTATTTATTTATTCTGCAGCACTGGAGATTGAACCCAGGGCCTCGTGTTTGCATGCTTTGCAAGTGCTGAACCACTGAGCTGCATCCCTAGTCCATATATTTTTATTTTTTGAGACATGGTCTCGTTAAATTATGCAGACTGCCTCTGGTCTCGAACTTGTGATCCTCCTACCTCCTCCTCCTCCCAAGCTGCTGGGATTACAGGTGTGCACCACTGTGCCTGGCTTCATAAGTACGTTTTTTAAGAAGGTTAAATTATAAGAACTTGCTAGTTTGAAGTTCACATAGCATTGAAATTCAATTGCCACTATAGCAATTGTTATAATTTAGAACTTAAACAACAAGTTGAGGATGTGGCTCACTGGTAGGGCTCTTTTTTTTTTTTTTTAATTTAATTTTTTTTTTTTAGAACACAATTCTCTTTTTTTATTTTTTGTTTCAATACTGGGGGGGATTGAACTCAGGGCTTTGGGTATGCTAGGCAAGTCCCCTACTGCTGAGTCGCACTCCTAACCCATTTTTTATTTCTTATCTTTTTTTTTTTATTAGAAATTTTTAATGTACATCATAATGTGATTCATTTTGACATGCTTTTCGTTGTGACAATTTTCATATATGCAATTTGATAAGCATTATTCATATAGGTTACCGCTTACCCTCCTCTATGTTTCCCCCCTCCCCCCTTCCTATCTAAGTTTCCCATCCAGGTCTTCTCTATCTTTTACTATATAGTATTTTTCTATATGTCCTTGGGTTCCATTTCTGTTTAAGATAGAAACTTTTCCTGTAGTGGTCTTTGTTTCTATCTTGTTAGAACAATTACATGCGATTTTTAGTCCATTTGTATTGA